>DVXP01000292.1:0-22960 GCA_018235645.1 Junonia grisea | reverse complement strand
AATTGTTAAAAACTTGCTACAGGATATCCAATGCATACATTTACATAAAAAATGACAAATACTTTAGTATGACTTGGTGCCGCGTCATATCGCATGGCGCTACGTATACAATCGATTTTTTGTGGGAATAGCCCTACTGTAATCACTTTATGTAAAATGGAAATTATGCGATGTAGTCTCGAATAAAATTAGCAGACCCTAGTAAAATACCGGGAAAGGTGATAAAAATATATGATAAATTATTAAATGCAGTAATAAATATTTATAATTTTATTGTAAGTGATAGATAATATGATGGCTTACGAAGATAAAGTAAAACGTTCTAGAACGTGAATTTTAAATATTTTAAATAAATAAATAAAATAAAATCTCTTTATTTCAGGCCAATGACCCATAGCTTTTTTTACACAATTTAAACTAATAGAACTAATAAATTAAATAATAATAAATAACACTAAATAATAATAAAAAATAATAATAACATTTTAATTTAAGTATTTGCCTTTTGATACTGAGGCACTGGATACATGTATGTATCCAATGCTTCAGTATGGGGCAATCCGGCTTTTGAGCTATCATTAATAATGCCTACAGTTTATTGTTAATTTAAAAATATTGAAATGTATAAGTAAATTTCAGAAGAATAATATCATGTGTATTTTTTTCAGTAGCTCCACAATGTCCAAAGCCACAAAATGTAAGTTTAGTGTATAATATTTTAAGTAATTTTCATTAATAAAAATGTGTTGTACATTACAGTAATAAATTATTATACATATTGATAAACAATTATCATAATTACAACATGTACTTCTGACAAATCATTAATATATACTATCAAATTAATTTTACAGACTGTGCATAAAGTGGAGTTTGACAAAAACAAAAGTAATGATATGGAAACGGTAAGGGATTTTAACTAAATTTATACAATTAAATTATTAAATTAATTTGTGAAATTAATTTTGTGTACATTTATTTTTAGGATGAATGGAATGGTATACCTCCAGACATATTAGACGAGATTGCGACATCACCTAAAATAAATAGCACTCCAAAAATATTAGCACTTCAAAAACCAGGATGTGTAAAAAGAAATAGTTCAGAAGTAGAAACAATCACCACAAATAATGACAATTCATCCGAAATGTTTAACATAAATAGTATATTCTCTGATTTCTTTTTCAAAGTTTCTAATCATCCAATTTTGAAGAAGCATGAAATGGTATGTTGACTTATTTTTTTTCTTTAAATTAATACCAAATTGCTCGGAAATTGTACTATTTCAATTTGTGAAACAAGGTACACTTTAAAAACAATTATCTATATACATAAAAATACATGTGTGTGAATTTTTAATTAACATTTTTTTTCTTTTATTTTAAAGGATAATAACATTACTGCTAATGATATGGAAGAATGCAAAATGCTGTATATTGAATTGTTAGAGTTAATAAGTGAAGCATTTAAAAAATTATCTCACTTGACTAGAAACCTAACAAATGTATATGATGATAATTTATATAAGAGTATAAATGAATTACAAATTAAATTAAAATCAATTATACAAAGTCAACAACGATGTAACTCAAGAAATGATAATGGCACTATTCAGGAAGCCCAAAATCTACAGAGTAGTCTTGACAATTTTTCTGATGATTATTCTCCAAACTTACAAAATACATGTGCTAAAGAAAGTACAAATTACACCGATTCTATAGCCTCGACTTCAGGTTCATCACTCGGTGAAAACACAACAAGCACTAATGCCAATAATATATCTAAAAGATTGTCATCTTTAAATTCTTTAACACTTCATGATGATAAAATTAACAACTGTGATTTTAAAAAGTTTGTTCCAAAACGGCCTTCATCTATCACTTCTAAAGATTCAAACGATAAATCAACAATAGGTAGTATTCCTTCAAGTACTTTAGAAAGAGTTAAGAATGCTTCAGAGAAGTTACAACCCCTACAGACAGAAGAGAAGCCACCGAGCCGCCCTGCACCTACTAGCTCTGTGCCTTTTCAACCTCCACAACTTGACAAAGCCTCCTTATTAAATTCTCATTCAGTGGAAACTGGAGCTCCCATAAACAACATCACTTTAGAATCAGATTTGGACAATGATGGAGATGTAAGTTTTGTTGATGAATCTATAAATGATGTAGATGCTGTCAGTAGAGGAATACCAGTTGACGAAGAAGGCTGGCAAGTGTATAGGCCAGAGGATTTTGAAGATATTACTGACATAAGTGAGCAATCAGATAACCAATTGCAGGACAATTCAATGAATCAAAATGTTAATGGACTTGGTAATACAAGCTCGACATATGAAGGAATGGGAAATTTTCATCCTGGAACTCAAAATGATGGAATAACAGGTGGGTTACTTGTTAACAGGATTTACCAATTTTACATTTTTAATCAGATGAAACCACTCTAGTTATCTTTCTCTATTCTTCCGGCGTCTTGCCGTTTGTCCATCCACAGCATAGTTCGGACATCCATAATCCCTACAAATTCGTTATGATTTCAGCTATAATTCTGCATATTAAACCAAGTTAACAAATTGGCAAAAATTATTCTTTTTTATTTTTCAAAATTTTTTCAAAACTGCCTGTTACTTTTAAATTCATTACGATAATGTAGTATCATCGATTTCACAAAAGAACGCCTGATTCAAGTAAATACTTTAAAATAATTAAAAAATAATTTCATTCATACTTCGACTGTCTGTCAAACCACCATATGGGTATAGTTTTTTTATGAAACTTATAACTCTCAGCAATATTGACTACTAGTCTAACTTTTTTACTTTAAAAGATAACAAATTAAAAAAAATTAATCCTGTTAATTTACAGGAAGGAATGAAACTATATAAAGAATAAAACTATATCAAGAAATATAAAACAGTAGAAAAATGTATAGCATTACCTAGACTTACTGCTTATGCCCGACTCATTCTTGGTCGGATTATATTATTTGTTTTATTTTATATTTTTAGCTTTTTTTAGGTGAATTTGATGGCTTAGACTATCCTCATTCAAAACTCATGATGGAAAAATTTGAAGAAAAGTTTGGACTGAAATCTTTTAGGCCAAATCAGTTGCAAGTGATCAATGCTACTATGCTGGGATTTGACTGTTTTGTTCTTATGCCTACAGGCGGTGGTAAGTATTTATTATTATTCAAAATATTTTATACCTACAAATTATTTTAACCTACTTGTACTTTGGTTGAAAATTGGTGAAAAATTATGGTAATAAATCTATGTAGTAGAATAAAAATATATTTCCTTACATCCATAAACATATGTATTAATTTTTATTAGATTGTTAATCAATTACAATATTTTTTGTCCCAACATATTTAGATTGTGACCATATCATGTATACTTGTACACATTAATATTAATATTATACTTGTAGGTAAATCATTGTGTTACCAGCTGCCAGCAACTCTGACCCCCAAAGTGACGATAGTTATATCTCCACTGAGGTCGTTGATTCTTGACCAAGTCAATAAAATGAATACCCTCGATGTAAGTAAAATATACCTACAGAGTTATAGCTTTTTAAAGTAAATACCATAAGATTTTTTTTTTTATTTATTCTAATGAATATAATGTTGGCGTTAGATCCCTGCGGCCTGTTTCATGGCGGATATGCCAGAATCGCAAGTTCACGAAGTGTACTACCAGCTTTCACTCGCGGAGCCGAACATTCGCCTTCTTTACGTGACACCCGAGAAGCTCGGCGGTTCAGACAAACTCCGAAAGACACTTGATACGCTGTACTCTCGACAGTTAATTGCGAGGTATTTGTGTTAATAAATGTTCGATTTTTTTATTAAGGAAACCTATTCTTTTTTTTAATATACAATTAATTAGATATGAGTTTACTGAAACTTCGGAGTTTTTTCGTTTATAATAAATTAAACAAAGGTTACAAAAGGTGTAACCTTATGTAGTTATCGGGTCCTTTGTGTTTCTTTGATATATCGAGGGTTTCCACGCTGGAAATTAAGAGTCATGATTATGTATGATAATAACGTTATGCATAGGTTCGTGGTGGACGAGGCGCACTGCGTGTCGACGTGGGGCCACGACTTCCGGCCGGACTACAAGCAGCTGGGCAGCCTGCGCCAGCGCTACCCGCAGGCGCCCATCATGGCGCTCACCGCCACCGCCACGCCGCGCGTGCGCACCGACATACTGCACCAGCTCAAGGTGACGTCACTATACAGCGGACTGACACTAGGGTTATACTAGTATACCATTGTCGACCCGAACTGTACGGTGGAACAGCAAGCACCCATCATGGCGCTCATCGCCACCGCCACCGCTCAAAGTGGGGTCATTACACAGCAGACTGACATTCTATTTCTATTTAAACGAGGTAACATAAATAGCCATAGTATATAAATTAAGTAATAGTCAATTACATTTAAATTTAATGGTATAATACAGATGTCCCAAAAGTTAAAGACTAAATTAAAGCGTGGCGACCGTGGTGCCATCTATAGAGCTTAAAGGCTAGAGAACGGTTTGGCGAAGGTGCTAGTTCAAATTACGCTGTCTCGAAATTTTTGATTTGATGTTAAAGTTTAATACCATATACCATGTCTACTAAATTGTCAAAGAAATAACTATAAAAAAATATATGAATGATTTTGACTTAGAAAGTACTCATTAAAAATATTGACACGCAGGTAAAAAATTGCAAGTGGTTCCTATGCAGTTTTGACCGCCCGAACCTGACCTACGAAGTCCTGCCAAAAAAACCACAAAGCGTAAACAACGACATAATAGCAATTATCCGCCAGAGGTTTCAAGGGTACGTACGCTTTTGTCTCTGAATTTATCTTTAACTAAAGTCCAATTTACGTAATAAAATTTAATGACATTTATTTCACCAAAAATCGACGCGTAAACATCAATTTTTAGAATACATACTTAATTTCATGACACGGGAATATGTAGTTCTGCGCAATGTTTTGGTTAAACTTTACTTATATCACGTATATTATGTCAAAATGTAAATTAGCTAAACTGGTGATTTTAATTTTAAGAAACTAAAAAAGAGGTTTTTAGTGAAATGATTGAAATAATGAATGATTTAATGAAATTCAATCCAAATTTTCATTCCATTCCATTTCCAGAATTCAGCTTTATTTTATGAAAATAATTTTATCTTTGACGAAAGTAATTTAAAAATATGAATTCGATTTAAGTCATCGGACGGGAATTAACTAATTTTCGTACCGTTTCCAGGTTATCAGGCATTGTGTACTGCTTATCGCGTAAGGAATGCAACGACCTGGCCCAGCACTTGCGCAAGGCGGGCTTGCAGGCGGTCGCCTACCACGCCGGCCTGACGCCGTCCAAACGCGAGGACGTGCAAGCTGGCTGGCTGGCCGACCGGTACAAAGTGGTAAGTGAATACGTTGTTGACTGGATTTACATGATATCCTTAATAGCGTTAAAAGAAAACATCTGTGTTTGTTAAGTCAGGTAAAGAAGCGTGCATAATAGTACTTATTTATGTAATAGTACTTACTCAGCTATAGTTGTTAGACTCATTCTGAATACCTATTATTTTTTTTCCTTCGTATGAATTATAGTTTTATTTGCAATTGTGATGCACTTTTGCAAGCTTTTCTGGAAATTGTCGCTTTAAACTTTTTCGTTTCCTTTTTGAATATGTTACAATATCGTTATATAATTGAGCATATCGCATAAGTAAGTTGATATTATTATTGTTTTATACAAATGACAAATACAACAGATCTGCGCGACGATCGCGTTCGGCATGGGCATCGACAAGGCCGACGTGCGCTTCGTGATCCACCACAGCCTGCCCAAGTCCGTGGAGGGCTACTACCAGGAGGCGGGCCGCGCCGGCCGCGACGGCGAGCCCGCCGCCTGCCTGCTGTACTACCACTTTAGTGACGTCAAGCGCATTCAGCGCATACTACACGGTAAATGAGTAGTGTATGATTCATTGCTATTCGTTTTTTTTATTTGAATGTTAAAGCTATGTAATTAGGATACTATTAACTGATGATCTATGTTGTGCCCAAGGACTGAGTCCAATGTTTGTTAAGATTATCTTGTTTAAAATCTTAATATTGTTTCATTTTTACTCATATAAACATAAATACAAGCGTAACAATAAATAGGACGTCTAAAACCGTTCCCAGGCGAGACGACGACGGCGGCGGCGCGCCAGGTGCACCTCGAGAACCTGTCGCACATGGCGCAGATGTGCCAGAACGTGTCGGAGTGCCGGCGCGTGCAGGTGCTGGCGTACCTCGGCGAGTACTACGCGCGCGCTCGCTGCGCGGCCGGCGGCGCGCCCTGCGACACGTGCCGCACGTCCGTCGCGCACGAGCCCGTCGACGTGACGCGCGAGAGCGTGGCCATCGCGCGCGCCGTGCGGGACATGCGCAGGCCCTTCACGCTGCTGCAGCTGGCCGCCGCGCTGCGAGGCTCGCGCCAGCAGCGCCTGGAAGCGCTGCAGACCAGCCCGCTGCACTCGCTGTGAGTACACACTGATCCACCCTCAGGATGTTATTACCGAAACGTTTAGACCCTTCTCTCACAAAGCTATTCAGTTGCTATGCGACGCTGCAAACCATGATATCCTACTGGCATGTATGTCAAATGAATAGCCGAAGCGTCGCGTCGTGTGCTGAAATGGAAATTGTGTGGAATTAGCTGAAATTGTATGGCGGCTAATAACAAGCGACTCGTATGAAGCTAGTACGAAATACAAATTTCTTGAGAGTCACTTCGTGATAGAAGGGCCTTACTGTTTAGAATCAAGACGATATAGCGATGGATGTATGGATTTTGGTTCCAAATTATGTATATTATATTTCTAACGTACTTTTACAGGTGCAAAACGTGGGCACAGGGTGAACCGGAGCGGCTGCTGCAGCAGTTGACGATATCGGATAAAGTCCTGAAGGAGAGCTATCACAAAAATAATGAAATATTTCACGCTTATATTACAACGGGACCAAATATAGATAAGTAAGTATTTGATGCCTAATAACATTTTTATTCAAATTTTCCATAAAATTAAAAAAAAAAGCTTTTTAAGCTTTCTGCTTATATCATCAACGTAACAGCTTACTTTGTATATAACATGCTGTCTATATATCTATGTATAAATATGAATTGATGTTCGTTAGTCTCGTTAAAACTCAAGAACGGCTGAACGAATTTATATTATCTTGGTCTTGGAATGTTCTTGGAGTTCTAGGGAAGGTTTAAAAGGTGAGAAAAATTCAAATAATTGCCGAGAAATCACTGAAAACTGCTCTTTTATGCTACATTTACACGCTGGCCGCGGCTCGGCGAGCGCCCACAAGCACAAGCAAACACAAACGCTCCTTCACAAACGCTTGCGTGTCATTTACACGCTTGTGACTGCGTCAGTATGTCCCTAGATGATTTTTTAATTTTGGGATACAGAAATTTAGTTAACTATAAATTCACTCTATAGAACATTTTTATACTAAGTTTAATGTTAATCGGCCAAAAAGAAAAAAAATAGTTTTCGCCACACATATTTCACAAAGCCTATAATCGATACGAGAGCGTATGCAGCACAGCGTAAAACACGTCTGTACGGCATGAACTCGTGGGTAATACTAATTACGGGCCAACGTGTAAATACATCGCCAGCGCGAGCCGCAAGCTTCCTTTGATCTGTGTTCAAAAACCGACACTGACTCGGGTCGGCGACAAGCTCTTCCAAGCTCACGCCAGCCATCACAAACAGCCTATTCACACGCTGGCGTTGGTGAAGGCTCGTGTAGGCTCGCCCAGCGTGTAAACGTAGCATTACAGTTCCCATACAAACGTTCTAAATTGAGGCAATACGAAGTTTGCCGGGTCAGCTAGTCTAATAATAATAATATATAAAATCTGTTTGGCCCATCAGTAGCCTATCATCGCCTCAAGTTATGTGTATATTTGAGATTGCTGTCGGGCGAGCTGCGCATCGTGTTCCACCGGCGGCAGCAGGCGCGGCCGAGCGCGGCGGCGGCGAGCGCGCCCACAGCCGCTGAGAACAACAACGCCGGCGTCGCCGCAAGACTCAAGACGCTCGAGGACCGCTGCTACGCGGACCTCGTGGAGGCTTGCAGGTGACCAACTTATATTATACGAGAGGCCTTGAGCCATTCATTTTATTTTTTAATTTGACACATTGACATCTGACAACATTGTGACTGATAATATTATATTACTAAGGTATGTAGTAGGGCCGATGTATAGTATGTGAGAAAGTTGGATTTTAAATAATTTTACATATTTACTTCAAATATTATATTATTTCTAAAATATTAACTTTATGAATCCTTCTCCATAAAAAATTATACCAAATTTCATACTCCTCCATTCGCTCAATTTTCATGAGAATGAATAAGAATATTAATATAAAGATTTTTCATTTAAATTAACATTTGAATAAATAATTAAATTACAGCCCAGTTAAGTTTATCGTAAACAACCTTTTTCTAATTCCTAAAATATAAGTGATTACTTAACAGAAACAGACGGGTATTTACAATGAAAGACAGTGCAATAAACTGGTACATGACGTGTGGGCAGGGAGATGGCTCAGGAGCGCGGCGCGACGCTGGCGGCGCTGTTCCCGCAGGCGGCGCTGCGCGCGATGGCGGCGCGCCTGCCGGAGACCGCGGAGCAGATGCTGGCGCTGCCGCACGTCACGCGCGCCAACTACGACAAGTACGGCCGCCGCCTGCTGCGCCTCACCACCGACTACTCGCTCGAGAGACTCGGTGAGCTACTACTACTCTCTATGTACTAGCTCTGACTACTAACGTATTTTCCGTTGTTTATTTATTATTACGTGTTGTTTCCGCACGTGGAGACAATTTGAAATAGAACGCTGTCATCTCATGTCAGAGAATTCATTGCAAAATGAATCTTTGAATAGTTAGAAACTCTGCAAAAAGTCCTTTATTTAGTCCACGGTCGCATAGACCGACTAAAAAAACTTCGACAAATTTCGACACAATGTGTAAAGCGATCTATAGCTTAACGGCTAAACCACTACCACGGTATGGCGGAAAGTGCAGGTTCGAATCCCGTTGTGATTGTAATTTTTTTGATTTGATGTTTAAATTTAAAACCTATTTCCCGTTTCGTTAGGTATCTTAATGGAGTATGAGGACGAGCTTACGACGGAATCTGCGGAAACGTCAACATCGAGCGTGACATGGAGCCGCGGCAATACGACCAAACCGCGTCGAAGCAGAAGCTTTGGCGCCCGGAAAGGAGGAGTACGAAAGAGGTGAGTGCTAAAGCAATACAACACCACACAGTCATATCGATAATGAATTATTAATTTATTAATAAATGTATGTGAAACAGAACGAAGAAGGACAGCTCGTCGATCGTGAAGTCTAAGGCGCTCGTGAACACGGCGAAAACGCGCGTGCAGAATCGCGCGCGCGCGGCCCTCGGACGCGGAAACGCGCCGGGTTAGTATTAGCAGCCTATCAAATATTATATGTGTTGTGTATACCTATAATACTCAACTATCTGTAGTCTGTAGATAATAGATATCAAAATAGTAATATTGCTAATTCTATGGGATCTGGGAATATGGGAACATACTCATAAATATTACGTGACTTATTTAAGAGGAAGGGGGTTCGTTAAAATATTATGGTAGCCAAAAAGAGGGGTGGGGTCTTCATGTTTGTCATGTCGTTCATTTAGATTTAGAGTCGAAGTTTCAAAAAACTGTTGTTGTGTTAAAGTTAGAATCAAAACCTAAAGAAAATCATACTACGTGATAACTTTAGTTCTTGGCTTACCACGGAGGTTCACCGAGAGAAGGGAGAGTTGAAATCTCTTAAAAGATAGGTCACGTACGTAGTATGGGTACGTATACGTGTATCAAAATGGTTTACAATAAAATATTTTAATTACATCTCAGCAGCGGCGGGCGGCAGCGGTCTGGCCGCCATGCCGATACCTCGCGCGAATACAGCCCGCCCCGGCGTGCTTCAATCCAGGTTTAAGTTGTAGAGACAATCACAATCGGGCTGCTTCTAAGGGTCCATTTAGACCAAACGAACAAAGAGCTATAGCGAGAAAAAGAGCATTCTTTCGTGACCTATTAGCGTAAATGAAGCGTTTACACTGAAATAGCAACAAGCAAGAATGAGAAACAAGAACTAGAATTCTTGCATGAAAGGTCGATAACGCTTCAGTGCCGTTTACATCGAGCAAGTGCGCATTCTAAGAATATTGAAAGAATGTTTTTGTTTGCAGAAAGACCAACGAAAGAATCTATTTACGCTAAAAGAATTTAATAGTCTATTAAATTTTTAACTTCTTCGCTCGTTTAATGTAAATTTGTTCTAATGTGTTACATGTAGATTTGCTTTGCAATAAATATGACAATGATATTTTGAGAATATTTTCTTAATGCCGTTATTGTTCGCTAAATATAGTATAATGTTTGATAATTTGATTCAACATTAATTTTTAAGGCAGAAGATTTTTGATTGTAAGATCAATTTAAACAAGTTAAAAAAACTATAAATGCTTTATTTTGATTTCATTTATTATTTGTAGTTTTTTTACTATGTTAAACGATTCCAAAGAAAACCATTTTGATTTATTTATATCACATTTTCTTTATTGGCAATCAACTATATTATCTATTAGATGTTTTATAGTTACTTCTTCAACATCATTCTAAACGTTATCATTTAGTGTAATATGTGCCATTTTGACCTCATAATGTTAAAACACTTTAATATAATTGTGATTTATTCGAATAATTTTTGTATGATAATATATTGTACATTGTGAAACATGATTTTAGTAAATTTTTCAGTAAACGTAATATGTTTAAAACTCATACTTTTAGCAAAAAACTAATGATTACTTGCGTCTTTATAGTAACTTAATACAAGAATATCTCCTACAGGATAAAATCTTGACCAAAATAGACATGAGGCAAAGAACACTTATTTTATTTGAAATTGTTAAGAGTTCTGCAGTTGAATTATATCAGACGTGACAACATTAATAATATTTAAGTTGATTTAATGCAATTTCTTGTAAATAGATGTATAAATAGTTTATTTCATAAAAATATTTGTTAAAATTTTATCTTTTTTTGGGTTCCGTAGTCAAAACGGAACCCTTATAGTTTCGCCATGTCCGTCTGTCTGTCTGTCCGCGGCTTTGCTCCGAGGTCCTTAATACTAGAAAGCTGGAATTCGGCATGAATATACATACGAATCACGCCGAGAAAGTCGTACAATAAAATCTTGAAAAATAATTTGTGTTAGGGTGTCTCCTCTATAAGTAAAGTGAGACTAAAAAAAATCTCATTTTTTCCATGGTGTAGCGTATCGTTGGATAGGTCGTTTAAAATATTATAGGTGTGGGAAAACCATTTTCCGAACTAGGAACTGTTTCCGAAATATTAAGCTTCAAAGTGTCAAATTTTCTTAGAGTCAAGTGTCCTCCCCCCTCTACCCACTAAACCCTGGTTTCAAAAAATGTGAAAAAATTCATAATAGTAGTACATATAATGAATTAAAAAGGAAAATTATCACGGCTATCTGGGCTTTTATAGTTATCGAGTTATAACCGATCAAGTTAATTGGAAATTGTTAAGATAAACATGTAAATTGTTAAGAAATTAGTTAATTTAAAAGATGTATTAACGATGTTAATATTAATGATGTCCACATATTATGATAAAAACTACGGAACCCTTCATGCGCGTGGCTCGTTATGCGCTTGGCTAATTATAACAATTATTATGCGGACGAAATTGTGTGAATATTGGAACAGTTTAAGATTATTTGACGAACTAGTTGAACGAACATAATCCGCGACTTCTCCGCTGGACAATTTTATAGGATTTAGTTTTTTCCGTGGAATCCTAATCCCGTCTCTAAAACAAAAGTAGTTAATTTTACCCCTTATAACGAAAAATGTTTTAAAAAAGATATATGTATTTAAGTTTAGATAGAAACAAAAAACTCAATTATTTACAAGTATGGATATAAATATATTCATTAGACCACTTAGTAAGTACATTCATAATGCAGTAGATGTTCTATAGTACGTAAAAATTACCTCTCGTTTGGAAAAGTCGGGTAAAACGAATATAAAGTATCTCGAAACGAATGTTTGGTTTTGTATACGTCAGCTACGTTGTATAAATTCCGGCGAGGAGGTCTGTAGTGTAATGTAACTTTACGAAGCGTGCTACCACAAATTGTTTATATTACGCTTAACTTTGTTAAACCGTTTTCGACACGGTATTATCGTTGCTTAATATTTTTTCCATAATTTTACAAGTCAACAAATTAGCTATTGTAGTGTTAGTTAAGAAGGGGTTAATAATAAAAGAACTCTTTATTTTTTCACTATTCCAAATGTCCATAGAAATATATGCTCCATATCCCCATGTCCTATCTTGACTTCAACAACCTTCACTAGGCAACCAACGAATCATGTGTTAAAAAGAGTTCGGTTAACCGTTGATATCGTATAATTTATAGACAAGTGTACCTTGGAATTTGATTAATATGTCTTAAGTGCTAGCACTAAGCCTAGGTACCGTATAATTTATGTTACTCAAACTAAAATACATTTATTTAAGGGGTTAAGGATAAAGGACGAGTAAAGGGAAAGGGTCACGATTATGATCCCTTCATCAGAACTAAACAAATATTTTTGTATAACTAGTTTAATAGAAACTTTTTCATTGTAGTTAAAGTATAACAAAGCAATGTATTATTGGTATGTACAATGGTGAAACTGAAACGTTTGAAACAATATAAAGCAACATGTTTTTAGAACAATGAATAAAATATAATTGTTTTTTCTTATATTCTACCTATTACAACAGCCACTTAATGCTAAACATTCAATGCACAATATTTGTTTTAGTATTAAGTTTTATTATGTGTATTGTCTAAGCGTAAATGTTATAAATTTTATTTTATGTATTTTAGGAAAAGCAAATAAAAATATATAAAATAAAACATTGTGACATTCCTCTTTTTCGCCTCCAAATATTGCTTAATGAGGTTTGTAGCTAGAGTTTATTACAAATCAAAGCAGTAAATTACAAAGATTTACCGATATCCTGGTATTCAGAAGCTATTATTATAATACGCAATAAAAGCGTGAGCAGGGAGATGAGTGCGAATCCTCGTTCATTAATATTCATGGATAAATTATTCCTTTCATTGTCTTTTAGGTAAATGAATCGAGATCCAGAAAGGAAAATAAACTCTATACAAAATGTATTAGCATACACACAATTTAATAAGCTTATTGTGGTAAGCTGTAAAGAATCAATGGGCCGGCTAGCGGTAAGTCTCTCCTGAGTGTGTATTGTTTTAAAATTGTGTATCATATCATACTATGGATCTGAGTGTTGGGCGATAAAAGTGATGGATGAAAAGAAATTACATGCAGCAGATATGCGAATGTTGAGATGGATGTGTGGACCAGCTAAAGCGGATAATATAAGGAATGAGCATGTCAAAAGAAGTTTGAAAGTGGCGCTAATTAGGGACGAGTTGACGAGTAATAAGTTAGCGTGGTATGGACATGTTATGAGGAGAGTCGAATGCCACGTAAGAAGAAATATGAGGTGTGAATGTGGATGGATATGTGGGTCGAGGTAGACCAAAGAGAAAGGCTTGTATGATTAGTGATATGAGCAAGAAAGGAGTGACTGTTGAGATGGCGAGAATGGAAGTGGACACTGTTGTCCCAAATTTACATAAAGTGGGACCAGGGCAAGAAGAAGAAGAAGAAGTTTAGAAGTCTACTTTGATATAATTATTTGATAAACAACATAATAATTTAATTGATTATATCGTAACTGTTATGTATTCTTAGAAGTATTAATTTTTTTTTATAAAAAAAATTAATAATATAAAAAAAATAATAATAAAAAAAATATTGCGATACTTTGTTATTTGATATCACATAAGATTCTTCTTTAACCTTTTGTTCCATATTCCTACTATTTTAAGTTCTTAATATACGGTGAAAATCTTCTCCCTAATATGAGAAGAGGGATATGCCCAGCTGTGAGATATTTACCGGCTGTTAATTCAATTACTTTACTAAATGTAATACTAATAATCTTATAATAATAATAGTAGTGAGTATAAAATAATATAAAAAAATAAAATTCCTTGTTTGTCAATAAATTGTAAATAAAATCTGCAGTGTTATAATATTTTATAGGTTAAGAGTTTCAAAATATTTGAAATAGAGATGCTGAGTTGTTGAGATACGAGGATGAGTCAGTCAGCTCGGCACGCGCCGGCTCGTTACATACCTTCGCAGTCATATTGCTTACAAATATCTCGGGAGCGAACGAAATGTAAGCATTTCTTATTGTTTCTTCGCATTATTTGTAAACATAATATGGTTATAATTGACGACATCGCACTGTTAGTCTTTTACAATCTGATCTAAAAATGTAGAGAAAAATCAAAAAAGGTACTTCTAAATATAAAAAATCTTACGTTTTTCCTGAACCGCAAAACCAAAAAGTAGTTTATTAAATCAAGTATTATTTTTTACTAATATTATAATATAGCAATATAGGTGTCTTATCTATACATTTATACGTGAAGAGAAAACTTTATACTCGTTCTTATATTACGCAAAATTCTGCGAACCGACGAGTACCTATGTGGCGTAGTTAAAGTTTACATGACTGTAGGATGATAGAGAAAGCTGATATTTTTTATATCATGCGCTATAAATAAGTTACGTACAATATAACTTACGCACACTACAACGCTCACACATACCTATGTGGCAATATTGTCAAAATACTATCAGCTGTCTAGTTGTCAGATATTAAAAAGATTCACGTAATTAAAAAGATGTCACTGTCGAAAATCAACCACAGGTTGGCAATTAGTATATAATAATTAATAGGGATTTAAAGCGAATAAAAATTGCATGAATAATAAAATATCGCGAAATCAGTGTTAACAGGTGATAGGCAGGTTATCGTGGGCGGGATTTGGCGGGAGGCGAGGGTCGAGGCTGAGGGAGCCGAGTGTTTGCCGCGCAAACAGAGCCGTTCGAGGACGCGGCAAATATGGCTCAAGCTCTCACCTGCGATACCCGACGCGGTACAACGAAGCCCGATTTCTGCGAGGCCTTTTATGTGCACGAGGTTTTATTCGCGGGTTTGTCTGCATAATTTTTGATTAGATATTATTTTTGGTATTTTATGTATAAACATAAGTGGATGAGTTCCAAAAGGCATGAGGCCATAAATGCAAACATCTTCTAAAGACTTTTTTTTAATATGACATTATATCACATCGTTGGGGGATGGAATAGCGTTAATCGTGAGAGCGCCAATTAAATTGATGGTGACGCGTGAAAAATATTATGATGTTTTACTTACACTTCATTACAAATAGTAATTTAAACATACCTGTAAAATACGATGATAACTTTTTTGTTCGACTGGTCATACCTACATCCCAGATGACGGTAAAATTTCCTCGGTCGCTTATTTTATGCGGTCCTATTATTTTTATGCGCATAATTTCCATGACACAAAAGCAATATTAGTAATGGAAGTAACAAGCTACAATGCTAGAAAAGGTTTTGTAATGTAGCAATAACATAATAGCATAGTTGATACTAATCGCTTCCACTCGTGTTAGTAGAACTCAAAAAATCTATTTCATACATTGATTAATTATTTTTTAATTATGCTTAATTTATTTTATTAGTTATTTTTTTATTAAGCTGCAGCCTACTTGAATAAGAGCTGCGAAGGCCTAGTGGTGCGAACACGTGGATCTTAACCAAAGGTCGCGGGTTCAAACCCTGGCTAGCACCGCTGGCTTTTCAAGTGCTAAATTTGTGTTTAAATTCATCTCGTGCTCGGCGGTGAAGGAAAGCATCGTGAGGAAACCTGCATACGCCGGAAGAAATTCTGACACATGTATATCCACCAACCCGCAGTAGAACTGCGTGGTGGAATAAGCTCCATAGCCTTCTACCTAATAGGAGAAGACGCCTATGCCCAGCAGTGGGATATGTACAGGCTGTGTTACGTTGTTACCACTTGAATAAAATATATTTTTTCAAGTAGGCTGCTGGAGCGCTTTCGAATCGTCAATTTACATGTAAATTTTTTTAATCTACCGCCAGATAGGAACGTAGATTCTAGCCGAGCGGAACCGGCAAGAAACTCGGCTGTTACTCTTTCAAAACCATTTTGTACAACTTTGTATAAGAGAACATTTCTTTCATATTTATTGTCGTATTTTTTTTTGTCGCGTTAATACTTATTATTCTATATAAAAGCCATTCTCGAAAAGGTGTTAATTAGCACTGTAAGATGCAAATAAATAGTTACTTGTTACAACTCGTCTTCGTCTTCGTCTACATTATTAGTAGTCTGATTAATTTATTAGATACATTATGTAGATGTTTCATTAACATCATAGCAACAAAGCAATCATAAAATAACATATAGGTATGCACGTATTCATAACAACACCTTTAAACAACACAGCAGATCTTTATAAATACTAAGAAACATCAGTTTTCAAATAAGGAAAAGTCCATATTAATAAAATAATTGGTCTATTTCTATGTGAGTTGCATTGCCATAGACTTACAGATAGACTACAAGAAAGATACGCTCATAGAACTTATTATAGCCCTTTGTGGGTCGAGGATTTAAAAAGGACAATACTCATTGGTAGTTATTTCGAACAGTTTCATTTTATTCAATACGGCGAGGGTTTAAACAACGATTAAAGCCATTACATTCACCACTGATAAACAGCATCAGATATTAGCTGCTCCCGCACAATTTGCCTGCGAAATAAATGCTCAACGCCAATTAAATTAAATTATTTTCATTGTTTGCGTTTGTTTATATCTTTTTACTTTTGTGACACTTGATATACCTAACATAGATTACAGCTTTTTATTTATAAAATAATTATGTAAAAACTTTCTTATACAAGTGACTTTGAGTTTTTCACCGTCTATAAAAAAAATCTTACTTTTTCCGTAAATAATATATTATTCCAAGTGAGGAAAATTTTAATGAAGGAAAATTTTCAACCAGTATCACATAGCACGATTCTTTACCCATACCTATCTTTGTACTTCTGTATCTTTTTGCACGATTCGCACAACATAGATGTTTAAACTAGGAAATTATATTATTAATACTATTTATATGTCCATAATTTGTTAAATAGAAGATATTTTATAATGTGTATAACTTAAAATGTTTTAGTTAAACAAATAACAAGAAACCAAAATACTGTTAAATCTTATGATTTCTTGGTTTCGAAGGCACCGCGCGTGCTACTAGTTGGAGTGAAGCTTTTAAAGCTCTTAGAAGTGAAGATTGTTAAATTGTTCTTAAACAATCGGTTTCAAATAATACGGTTTAGTAAGTATGTCTTGTTCGTTAAAATTGTGGTGTAGTTTAAACACAGACGAACAACTAATCGTAATTGTTTGATTGAATTTACAATGAAGTCCTCCTGCGTTAATGTTGATAAGTACTCAATGCACAAACAGTCCATGTTTTCATTTTTCATAGCAAGATTCCAGCATACCGATAGATCTTGTTCATGTTTTGACGAATAGTGAAGTTTTTCCATTACTCGAATTTTTTTGTTAGTTCTGTTTCAATCGAATTTGAATGGTATATCCGCTCTGTTCTTTTTCAGACTTTGTATTTGTCAAAAACAAACAAAACATTTTTAATACGCCAATCGTTTATCGAATATTGAATATTACAGTTTATTATTTTAAATGAAGAACTCGGATACTATAATTTATATTATTATTTATTTATATTATAATGATATCATTATATTATTTTAATCCCAACAAAAACATAAATGTGAAATGAGAGTCAAGTTCAACATTGAATACTAAGTCATTCTTCACCGACTAAAGTTTTGAGATGTAATTGAGAGTTAAAGATTATATTCACTCGGGATGTCATTTAATTTTAAGATTTGACTTGGATAAATATTACAAATACAGCTTTATTTGTATAGTAAAATAAAAACAATCTAAATACTTGCGAACCTTTGTAAATACAATACATGTATATATTACTAAGCAAAGTCTTGTAGACATATTTATCGAAAGAAGCGAATTATGATCATTTTGTTTAAAATTAGAGTTGTTAGCTATAATAAGCTCATATTTTTATAGCATAAGCATATTTTTATCATTTCGCATTCATTTATTTTGATGAGCGAAGAATAGAATAAAAATGGAAAGAATATCAGTAAAAGTTGTTTTATTGCCTATCGACGGGAACACCTGACTGATAATGAGTTTTAGATTCACCAATAACCAATAACAATATTGGGAAAGACATTTTTCTTTTAATTTGAAATATTTGAGTTTGCTATGTCCTCAGGGAATATTTTAAAACGTTTAGGACAGAATTTTGAAACTGTAATATATGTTTTAAAATTCAAGTCCATTTGTTCTTAAACAAAACCTTTTTTTTTGAATAAGGCAAGAAAATTCGATACATTGTAAATAGTTTACTTTCAAACTAAACTTTGTATCGTTTTAGGAAGGTATTCGTTTAAATAGACCTTTTAACAAGTCACATAATATCACAAGGGTTTTGGTAAACATTCAACCCGCAGTTTTCATAGAAAGATTTGTGTCAGTTTGATAAAATCGTCGCAGGTAAACCAGATGTTACTTGGATCCGCACAATCTCAATGAAATCTATATAAACTTGTTTCCATTTAGAAAATTGAGGTTTCGAAGTTTTATGAATGTGTTGTAAAGAGTTTGTATCCGCTTATAATTCTTTATTATGGCTGATAACAAATAAAACTTACATCAAGATATTTATAATATATTTAATGCTATCAAAAACATAAATGTGAAATGAGAGCCAAGTTAAATGTTTAATACTTTACTTTTAGTCATTCCCAACTTCATCGTCAAAAGTATTGAGATGTATTCAAGTGCCAAGTTCTATGATTACTCGGCATGTCATTCAAACTCAAGATTTGACTCGGCCATTTTTTACGTACGGACTATATTATTCTATTTGTACTGGACTTACACCTACTATTAGGTTGTATATTTGGTTCAACAGTAAAATTGTTTACCAGTATTTTTAAAATTACTGTTAAACAATTTTAGTTAATTAGTTGTATTTTGTGTAATTTCAAATTAATAATACACAAGTAATGAACGTTACACATTTTTTATGACACCCAAAATGGTTAATATTCCTCACTGACATTATTATGCTTTATCCCATATATGTAGGATCCTTTGAAGAGGTCGCATTTCCAAAGCTGTGAAGCCTTTTACCACATTTATGTACTTTTTAAGCAGATGAATAGAACTTTTTGTTGGTTTAGTAAAATTTTTCCTCGCGTCATGGGGCGGGGTTCTGCGTTATACATCCAAACGAGATGAATATTTTATCATTTTAATAATATTTATTTGAAGATAATAATCGTAAGGAAGAGTGTATATTATGGAATGTTAACAAAACAATGAAATGAAAAAAAAAGTTAAAATTGAATTTCTTCAGTCGTGAGCAGATTTAATTTAACGCTTCTTAGAATTTGAGATTTGTTCGAGTTAAAACGATTGTTTGTTTATTAAATTATTGAAACGGAAAATGTTTTAAAAATATGTAAATTGATAGAAAATATAGATAAAGACTATTTTTATTTCACAGTTAAAAAGTAATAGTCGCAGCTTTTACGAGATTATGTATGCACATAGTGATATAATATACTCGTACGTCGATTACTGGGTAACGGCCTAGTATCCATAACACATAAAATTATGTACAATGAATATTATATTTCATATACATACATAATTATGCTAAAATATTTTGCTTTTAGCAAAAAATAAATAACTAGGTTGAAGTGGTTATGACACAAATACTTATTCATTTAAGATTGTGTTGAGTCAATTCTCCGAAATAAGTAGGTATGTATAAACTTCGTTTTAAATATCAATTCATCTGAAAATATCGTTTTATTTTATGAATTTAAACTTCTTTGAACGCAAATATATTTCAGTTCTGTTATTGTTTTTTTTTAGCTTTATTATTACACTATTAGAAATAGTTTTAGGTGTTCGTACCGTAAAAGGAAAGGAAATCTGTTGTGAAGATCCTTTTTTCAAGAACTGTGTAGGGATCAAATTCAAATCAATATTAAACAAATAGACTGCAATCACTTAGTGTTATGAAAAACAAAGTGTAAACAGATGCACTAAAGTGATATGAATCAAGAACTAAAAAATTGAGTTATTTTATCTTTGAATTTAGCTCTATCATTATCATATGAGTGGAGTGGAGTGGAGCAGCGAGGTTGATTAAGCTCCATAGCTTGCCCCTAATAGGAGAAGAGGCCTATGCCCAGCAGTGGGATATGTACAGGTTGTTACTATATTACTACTATAATCATATGATAATAGGAATCCATTTATTGGATGGTGTACGGTCGTGGTGCTCTCGACCAGGACAGATACAACTTTGTAGACAAATCGACCAAAAATAGGAGGTACAATAATAGTAAACCCATTGTTTTAAATATAAATAGAATAAACCACGAAAATTTACACTACAATTATGTATATGTCACCGTAAATTATAAAAACCATAAGATAATAATATGTCTTAGCGAGATTATAAACCGTCGAAAGATAGTAAAACGTAGCAAAATATAATTTAATTTAGCATTTCTTTTTCAATAAATTACGATCTAAATTGCTTATATTGAGTAAGGTTAGGTTTAAATTTAATTATCAAATAAGTTCTAACCTAACCCAACCCAACTCGCTTTAAATAATAAAAAAATACCTAACCTAACCTAACCTAACCTAACTTTTGTACGGAGTTCACATTATATCGACACCTTACAATCTCACTGGAGAGATTGTAATCTAACGGTTTTTACAATTTTACGGTGACTTATACATATGCACAAACAATACCTATTGCATTATAATACACCATTACTCTACTCAAACGCGATATTGATAGTTTTGTACGTGTGTTTGTGTCTTATTGTATTTAATTACTTCTGTTTGCAAGTAAATAAAACGTTGATAAAAATAACATCTAATGCAAGTGCACGTGAACGTAGAGGTTCACATGTACTCGCATTGTAATATCAAACATGCAATATCGTACGTAGAGATGCCGGGATTGTCTCTATACCAAGTAAATTCAGAGGTATACCTACAGGTATGACCGAGACTTTAATAGAAATCTGTCTTTATAGCATTTCCTCAGTGGCTATAGCATGTTACTAGGGCCTGATTGAGCGTGCTATAAATTTGGATTGCCTTTCTACATGTAAGTCCTCTGGGACCACAGATCTACTGGAATAGTTATTGCTTATCTCAGACCGTAACCATTTACTTTCTCCGTTTCAAGTAACTAATAATAATAATAATGTTGTTGCTGAATTTATATCAGGTTTACTTTCATAAATATTTATTAATACCAAAAGAGTTTTGTATTCAGAAAACAAATACAGTCTATCTCAACGATTTTTAAATGTATTGGAGTAGGTCGGGTATAAAGAGCGAATATTATTTTTAGAATCTTTTTCCAGCGGCATTGTGCTCCTATTATGTCAAGTGGGTTGAGACATGGTCACAAAAGTTCGAATACTATGAATTTTCTACTTTATTCAAACAAGATTTTCAACGTCCTAAAAAAATTGTTTTTTAATTGCCTGATCTTTAACGTTGATAGCCATTTTCACTGTTTACATATTTTATCCATATAGGTCGATTTATCTACTATTAATAGATTAGGTACTCTCATATTATTATTTGATATATTTATTCTTATAAAATCACGATAATTTTGTTTCATAATGGAAATTGGAAGTACCTGTAGTATAACATGAAAATATGTAAATTACTTTATAAATCTTTTATATAGGTTTGAAATCTTTGAGAAAATGGAAAGCTTTATGATGATTTTCCCTCTTATTGCCATTTATCCACTGTTTACGTTTCACTTCGCGGATGTAGATTAATACAAGTCGAGCTCTATCTACCAAATATGCTTATGACAATGTTTGCATTTGTTCAGCCCACTAGAAAACTAGAGGAACTGCAAAGGATTTCTTAAGCGAGTATGTCTTAAGTGTAAGCGTCGCGACGGATGCGTGTGTGGGCCGCTGCACCCCGTCGGGCGCGGCGGTGGTTGGGGCGGGGTGTATCGATCTCCGCGGGGCGCGTGCGCCGCGGCTCGGGTGCGGGCGGCGTCGGTGGGCCTCGCGATCACACTCAGTATCACCCGCGCAGTCCGCAGCTGGCCGCCAGGCGAGCGACTGCCTACGCGACGCTGCTCGCCACCGTCGCGGACACCGCAACGTTTGACGTTTCAGACGCAGCGCGCGACAACATTACAACCAACCTTATACCGCCTCCCGACAAGGAATTGCTCCAGGGCTTAAACTTTTGGAACGGCCTGAAAAATCGTCATTAAAAAAAATAATTAAGTTCCATTCAGACTATTTCGTGTTTATAACTTTTAAAGTTGACTTAATATAGAAAATGAATTTTAAGCTACAAATGACTTCTGGATGAACCTACATACTGAGAAATGTGAAGTGTTGACTAAAAATGTTGAAGTGCATAATTATCATTTCGAGTGATCGTGTGAGTGACTGAAAAAAGACGTCTGAAGGCTCGCTCACGAGTTCACGGCTCGTTAATTCGAAGAGAATTCGAAAAAGAGGTCTTCGCTTGCGTTCACTCATCGGTGATAAAATTTATGACGAACGGTAAGAAGCGTAGTGATAAGGGTCGGGTGCGTTATCTCGGCGGCGAGGGCGGCGTATATCATCTCGTAGAACTAGATAATAATTATACATCATT
>DVXP01000291.1:0-22970 GCA_018235645.1 Junonia grisea | reverse complement strand
TTATTTACCCCCAAGAAAGGGGAATTTTATACAGAGTTGATACGATCAATTTGCATTAATTGAAATTACGCAAACCAAATACCATTTTTAGACCCTATACAAAAAATTAATTGAATTGAAACAGTAGTTTAGTCTCTACTCTGTACTGACCATTTTAAAGTTTTGGTCAAGTTTTAACATTTTCTAAATAGTTTTAAATTTTCGTACCGATTCAAAATCTTACTGAACATGAATAATTCATGTAGTTTTCTATAATGACCATCTTCAACACCAACTCTGATTGTATGTCTCTAATTTTCTATGTACCTGAATATTCACGTGTCTGATTGTAGCACGGTAGCTTCCTATAAGTAAAGCCATAGGCCTCTTCTCTTATTACGGAGAAGGTTAAGAAACTTAATCCACAACGCTGCTCCACTGGGGATTGACGAATATATATAAGTCAGAATTTCTCCTGGCGCAAACAGGTTTTCTCATGATGTTTTCCTTCACTGCCGAGTAGGGTCGAGCCGAGGTAGCCAGGGTTTGAACCCGTGACGTTTTGTTCAGGTCGACGTGTTCGCATCACTAGACAATCGCTGCTCGGTGACTCCCTCCCTAACAAAGGAAAATTGATTTCATCTAGATATCTGTTATGTTCAGTATTTCAAGATAAGGTACTTAAAGCGTAACTACTATAATTTACGTATCAAAGATCGTTTTATGCATTACAACACAGCGATTATAATCAGTTAAAGTTTAAGTTTTAGTTACGATTAGTTGATTCATTGGACGTTCAGACGTGATTGTAAATTTGACTTGATTGCCTAACGAAGAAGCTGTGAAATTATTGACGAAATCCTGTGTAGAATATTTGAAGGTATATGAAAGTATATTAAGTATGTATTCGATTACATGATAGTCAAGTTAAAATTTTAATGTATCGGGTCTGATATCAATCTTATATCGTATAATGTTTTTTTTGACTGAATATGTAACACTCATGTACCAAGTAATACTTAAACTGAAATTAGGTCAGTTAACAGCTAATTATAATTGACCTAATCTTGTTGACGCGGAGAGAAATTATGACATCGAAAGTGATACTTATTTATTTAATAAAAATATATCGATCAGAAATATAAAATTAAAAAAGTTTGCTTCGATTTTTTACAATTTTTATGAAAAAAAAAATCACTCATAAAACCAGAATAAACATGTCATTAAGAGACATTATTATTAAAGTGGGACGTATAAATAAAAGAACATTCCGACAATCGTATTTATTTTATTGACAACACAACATTATAGTCCACGCGCGGTGGATGGAGTGCCCACGGCGTAGGCGCGCGTAGAGCCTCTACGCGCTACGGGCGCTACGGCGCTACGGGCGCGGGCCGAGGCTAGAATACGGGTACAACAATCAATATATCATATGTATGCCCTCCCAACTATATTATCATATTCGTTAACGCTAGAGGTAACCATATATTTATTTCATTACTCTTAATTAATCATCAGGATAAGAGAATATGACGTCAACAACGAACGATAAATTGTTATACAATATACACCGGCAATATCTACACTACCGCGGGATCCGATAGATTAATATATAATTTTGTCATTTTCTATAACTTCATTAAAATAAAGGAAACGGATCGTATCAAAGTACCAGCTCCGGTTATTGTCAACGCTTGCTCTTGACATTTTTAATGTATTCTTTGGAACGGATTTCGTCCAATTACTTTATAGTTATATTCTTTATTTAAATAATTTGAATAGTTACATTTGTGCTCTACCAAATAAATAGTTACAAAATAATTCTTATTATTGCTAGAACCCCATTATCTTTACATAAAATATCGTAATACAATAACTCGTAGTAACTGTAAAGGTCGTATCAACGTGAATGTAGAAAAGTTCAAAACTAGACAGTTCGAGTACAGTAACAGTAGCGCTAGTAGTGTCAACGAGCTAACATAGAATATTAAATACGCTAGGATGTACGAAAGCTATATTAGATATAGTATGTATGTACTTAGTATGCTTCAAGCTAAACGCAATTAACGGCTGCAGCGACGCGCGCTGCGACGCCGCGAGAACTTCACTGATTCAGCCAAATATAACGATTTTACATATTTTCGTATCTCTGAATTTCATTTTGCCTTTATTATTCAAGGCAAAAATACCAATAATTTATTTCACTTCAAGTGTATTCTGATATACTTCTTGCAGATGAATCACCATCTCCCTTTTTCTCTCCACGTCATTGGATAGGTATATTTTGCTAAGTTACACAAGTAATAATATATAATTGGACCATTCTTTTGATTAGCATCTCCTTTAATAAATAGTCTTCTCATAATCAAGTCAATCTAATATATGAATTTAGTCATCTGTCTGCTCCAGAGGGTATTATAATTTAGATAAAATTACACATAGATACATAAGATAAAGACAGTTATAATCTTACATAAATACTCATAGATTAAGCGATATATCATGATAGTAAGCGCTACTCCTCGCGTATAGTACGAGTACCGAAAAGTTACTCTAAGCGGTGGGTTCGTCCGAAACGTCGCTTACAAGAATATCGTAAAATACTAAATTTATTATTTATATACAGAGCCTTCCTCTAAACTCGTCCGAATGGATTCACGTCACTCAACTACACTGTTCCTGGACACGTTTAACATTACATTACAAGCTAGGTGTGATATTGCATTGTCCTACTAAAGGTACTTAAGGTAAATTGTACAAAAAATATACACATAATGCTTCAATGAGTACCAACCTCCTTGCCACCTGTAGCCTAACTTACCCTCTACCACTCTTTGGTGATTATTTTTTCTAATTCTCCAATATAATATATTATTACGAGAATAATAATTTTATTAAAAATTTCGTCTACTTTTGTCGCTAATTAATCACACACATACTATGAAGTTATTACGTGCGGCGTTAGCACTTCACTTATTTACAAAAGCCATAATTTACCTACTATTGCCGTATTGCGCTCATATTCAGCTGCGCTTATCCTTTGCCTTATACCAAGCATCATCATAAGTATTTCCACTTTTCTTAAATTCAAGCATTTTTAAACATTAGAGTATTAACCAGTAGTAATGTAATAATATATGAATAGTATCAAGAACGAGTAGATATTTAGTTAATCTTGTAGTATATTTGTAGTAACATCATTGTTAATGCTAGAAAAATGTGTTTACAAATATAAATATCTCGTAATGTATCCAAAGCTCATACTTGGCGAACATGGAGTAACACTGTTCTGGTTGACGGATTAGCAATAACTACGGCTTTTTTAAACAAACATAGATAGTAATCAACGTAACATGGATGGCCTAATAATAAAAATTAGGCACATTCAAATTATTAGCAACAAGTTGTAACACAATAGTTTGTTGGAATAGGAAGTGGTAACCGAAATCCGAATAGTTAGTTAGTCAGTTCGCAGTGGAAGAATGCTCGGCGGTTTAGTCGGAGTCGGAGTCGGAGGAGGGCTCGCGCGGCGCCTCCTTGATGGGCTCGCGCGCCGGCTCGGGCTCCGTGGCCGCGGCCAGCGAGTACGCCGCCACCGTCTGCCCCGACGTGCGCTCGATGCCCACTCTGTGTTAAACAAACGTGGGATAACTTTTATTTTGTAGTCGTTGTTTTATACGAACATTTTCTTAAATTTCGCCTTGTGATGTGATGTGAGGCAGTGAATAAGGTTATTTTAATGTGAATGTAAAGATAGTGAATAATTCATTCAAAGATAGTAAACTTGGTTTGGTTTATGTAGAGTCACACTTATGTGATGCTAAATGTCGTGGCGCGTCAGAAGTGCATAAATAGCGTATTGCTTTCGTTCATCTAGTATGGCTAAAAACACACTTGTTGTGATGTAGCGTCTAACTTTATAATAACTTGCGGGAATTGTTCTGATGCGCTTCTCACAAGTCACGAAACAACACACTACATGCGCATCATTAAAGCATTAAACTAAATCTAGAGTGAAAACGTAAGGAATCCCCAAGAACACCTAATAATTTGAAAACAACCTAGTCCCACATTGGGCGCCAAATTTACAACTGCAGTCAGTAGTAAGTGTCGTACTCACATGTACTCGTGTCGCGCGAGGTAGCGCACGTACTTCTCGGGCGGGTCGGCGTCGTGCTCCTGCAGCGACACGGAGCGCACGGTGGTGTGCGACACCTGCGTGGCCGGCATCGTGAACTCCACGTACGCCCAGCGCGCCAGCTCCTCCGGGATCTGGTCGTACGACGTCAGCGCCATGCGACACACCAGGTTGTGTGTCGTGTACGCGCCTGCACAAGGGATACTCGATTCAGTTACAGATCTTTACCTCTTTATGAATAGACCCAAATGCATAATGTCTTATGAGCTGATATTATAATTATAATTCAAATACATATTTAAAATAAAATTAAAGTATAATTTTTCGTGGGGTATGATTTTTTTACACATTAATTTACTCTTTGATCAATATTAGTCTAGTGAACTCGTTCATCAAGATGATTATAATAATTTACTAACCTTGTCCCTCCTTAGGTAGCCTCGGCATGCGCCACACGATGGCGCGATGCTGGTGCTCGTACTTGGCCTGCCCCGACGTCACCTCGATGAGTGACTCCTGCAGCGTGTCCACTGCGCCCAGGAAACGCTCGATACCCTTGATCTTGCCAGTGCGTCTGCATAGAACAAATAAAAAAGATATGCAATTAAATGAACTGAACGCTATGAATAGCTTGATCCAACTTTGGGATAGAATGTGGGACCGGTGATAATTGCATCAGATGTTCCATTACCAAAGAAATTGCTTTGTCTTTAGAACATTTGTTTAAATTTAACTTGTTTCGAAAACCTTTTGTTTAGTAGGACATCAAAAACTTTCAGGCAAGAGTCTGAACAATCAGCAAAACAGAGTGAGTTGCCATACCTGTGCGCGGACTTAACGGAACCGTATCGGAAGTGCTTCTCGACGCGGAACAGGTAGATCCAGCACTCGGGGATGGGGAAGCGGATGGCGACGTCCTCGCACGGCACCTGCCCCAGCTTGCGCGACGCGAAGCCCGGCACCAGCGCGTCCGCGCGCAGCTCCACCTAACACAAAACACAGCTCTACTATACTACGAGCTACAGATTGAAACTCTTCGATTCACCAAGACAAGACGTGGATGTTTGACAAGGTTATAATATGTATGAACTTGTTTATAATAAAAAGCAAAGAGCGTCTCAAAAGTACACAATCTGTATAACTAAGAAAAATAAATATAATTTTAAAGACATGTCAATGTATGTTTATTTTGTTAGATAGTAGAAAAGTGTCGTCTACAAAATCTTCAGTCACATTTACGTTGTTGCTCTGTTCCTGAATATAAAATGTAGTATTCTAAAATTACAACTTTTCTCACAAGTGTAATAGTCAACAGACCGTCTGAAAATTATTATTCCGTAACAGGCTCATGTAGTGTTTTTAAATAAAGTAGAAAGTTTAGCTTATTTATATTAGTTTTAATACATAAAGAACATCGTTTCTTATAGAGTTTACCTTGTTGCCGGTGACGCACCAGACGGCTTTGAGCTGCAGCGGCAGTTCGCGGTTCTTGGGCGGGCGCACGCGGAAGCGCATCAGCTCGATGTAGCACGCGTCCGGCGGCTTGAACCTTAGGAACGATACAATAAGCAGAGACATGATAGGTGCAAACAGCAACTATTAGTAATAACAATTAATAATAGTTGGCCACATTATCGTTCTTATATGCTGAGAGTTACAGAATTAAGAGTTTTCTTTTTAATTTTTTTTTTTCAGTTAAGTATCTAAAGACTCTTGGTTTCCAATTAGTCTTTACTTTTAATATCAACTAACTTGGCATCACTTTCTCGTAATTGGAGTGCCGCCAAAAATAAAAATTATTCGTATCATAATCGATACTAAGTTGGAGTGGAATAAAGCTTAGAACTCAAGGCCAATAGCGATGAATATTATCTTCTACTTTTTTTATTCACAATATCTTCTATTTTTTTTACATTATGGTATAGGGGGCAAACGAACAGACAGATCACGCGATGAAAAGTGAATGCTGCCGCCCATGGACATTTGCAGCACCAGAGGTGACACAAAATGCGTTGCCGGCCTTTTAGGCGGAATGGATGGGGAAGGGCTGGGGAATTGGACCTCCGGTAACCTCATTCACACAGTCGATCACGACGCAAGCATCATTTTACGCCGGTTTTCTGTGAGGCCGTGGTATCACTTCGGTCGAGCCATTTGTGCAAATGCATGGCTCTCCCACGTTAAATAAACTACTACATCTGAGGGAAGTCGAAAATATTTCCCAAAGACTAAAAGTTCATTACTTGATGATCTGCGACTCAGCGAAGGCCTGCGGCTGCACGCAGGCGTGGAACTCGGCGTCCTCGACGCGGATCCACTCCTCCGTGGCGACGGGGATGATGTCGTGGCGCCCCACCACCTCGCGCCCCTGCCGCCGCAGGTCGTTCACGCCCAGCTCCACGTCCGGCATGCCTGGCGTAACAGAATTATATGGCGAAAGATTATGAGTACAATGTTAAATGTACTTTTTTTATATACGGACAAATCGCACAGATTGAGCTAGCCCCAAAGTAAGTTCGAAACTTGTGTTATGGGATACTAACTCAACAATACTATATTTATAATACATACATATATAGATAAACATCGAAGACCCAGGGCATTCAGAAAAAGATCGTTTTTCCTTGCCAAAAATTATGCTTAAAGTTTAAGTCAAAATACCTATATCAAAATAGGTTTTGTAGCTTTTATGTGTAAAAACGTACCAGCTGATAGATAGAGTTATTTTTGCATTTATTACATTGAGTATCTTTTTAAGACAAAATAAATTATTTTATGGAATATGACTTACGAATTATTGTAAGACATTATTTAAAAATTTTCAACGAGCAACCTTACCGCTGAGGAACCCAAGGAAGAAGAGTCGCACGCGCGCTATCTGCTTCAGCACGGACCCCTCGGCGTCCTGTTCCACGTACAACTCGTCCACCGCTGTTATTTGCACCTGCACAAAAATAACACCAGTTTAACAAAAATAAAAAAAATTAAACTAACTCAAAAACAACTGATTTCAAAAGATCTTGAAATCATGCTTTATACTATAGCAATAAGATAAGGGCACCTAATTCCGAGTTATTAAAAAAAAACTGATACGGATCAAGAGTTTCAAAAGGTTTTTTTTTGTCTAAAAAGGTTCAATCAATTAAACCTTTCTACAATAAACTTATGAATTTATAGATAAGGCCGTTTTTACGAAATACCTTAGAATTAGGTGCCCCTATCATACAAGGTCTCAATACTCAATCCCAGTAATTATTCATCAGTCTTACCTCCTCCATCTTGTAAGTGAGCGCGCGGTCGCGGTGCGCAGACAAGCGGAACAACGCTTCCTCCACACATACAGAAAACTGCTTCACGTCCTCGTAGCTCAGAGAGCCCAGCTTGAATAGCTGCGACACCTGATGGCACGAGGAATATTGTCTTTACGTGGAATCTTAATGAATCAAGCCACTTATTACAGGAAAGGTTGAAATATGAAAAGATTTTTAACACATTTGAAATATTGTTACTATATTTCAGACTTGTTAAAATGATTTAGCAAAATTATTGCACTAATTTTTTAAAATATACCTATTTTAGTTTGTCCTTCAATTCAGTCCCATATATAATGTTGCCAAGTATGATGCATATCGCATTACATTACTTCAAAAGTAATATTAGTCACGCATAAAACATATCGTTCTATTTTTACCTGTTAACATACGAGTTTGTAGGAATATAAGAAATAGATGATTAATCATAAACACGTCAGGAGGGCAGCCGATGCCAATGCAAAAACCGTGCTGATGATGGCCATCATAAAGGTTTTTAGTGAGTACAATCTCATAATCTCCAAGGAGACGGGTATTTATGAAGATAATACATAATTATGTAAACAAAAAAGTAAGATAATACATAATTATATCGATTTGTTATTCGCTCACCTGCGGCGCGTGCTCGACGGGCAGGCCCAGCTTGCGCAGGTCACTGCCGAACTCCTTGACTCCCTGGTAGTCGCCCTGGATCGCGTAAGCCGCAAACTGCGACAGCTTGTTCGTGATGCGCTCCGCCTTCGTCACCTGTCCCGGCCTGTGGTGAGATAAACATTCATTAAAATTTTGGTAACAGGTTTTTCAAGTTACATTGTCTTAGTAAAAGGGCTAGCTTTGATTTGAAAATTTTCAGAAAGTTCGAAAAATATGGTAAATAATTTAGGTTCAACTGATTACTTTTTATTTTTACTTCAATTTTTTCGCAGTTTGATGTAACACCAACTTACCTTACACCAGGCCGCTCCTTATAGAAGATATATTGAAGTTTGACAGTAAAGATCTTGCCGAACTGGTCGAACTGCTGCGCGCCGACCTCGGACACCGAGTAGCATGCCTGCAGCGGCAGCTCTTGCAGAGGTTCCTTGTCAGTTGCGCTGTTTAGTAGCTGCACCACCGGGTTGTCGCCCTGGTATGCCAGGCGCACGAAGATCTTCTTCCAGAACCTAACGTAACACGTTATTTAATCATGTAATTACTACTTCAACGATAAATACTCGTATAGTATCACTTCACATTATTTTCTTTTTATTCTACCCTACAGCTCAAAAATAAGATTGTTATCTTCTACTCAGAGATCATCAATATGAACTCTGAGTAAAGGATCAAAAACTCAACCGTTAAATCTCCTTCGTGTCTTCTCCATATAACGTGACGTTGGCGAAATAATCAGTGCTGTTTATAAATATTATGATTTGTAACAAGCGGTTAAACCTAAGAATTGAATTGAATATTTAAGGCGGAAAATGTAATTTTTCGAACCTTTGCCCAGTAATTTTCTTCTTGTTCGGCTGTCGCAGATGCATCTCCCAGCCGGGGCCCTGGTACTTGGTGCGCGGGAAGTCCTCCAGCGGCACCGACACGTCGTCGTCGAACAGCGGCGTTGGCGGCGTCTCGCCCCCGCTGCCCGACCTGCCTCGCGGCTCCTCTGTTATGAAACATGCATCAGACATACATAAGCATATAAAAGATGACTTATTTTGGAATTAAATTGAACATTACTTTAAACGTTAACTAACTTTGATCTTAAATATTTCCCTAACCCACTTTACTGAAATATGTAAGATAATACATTAAACTATTTTACATTATAAATATAATTACTGATATAAGAAGGTACGTACATACGCTTGTAAAAAGTAACTTTAAGTAGGTATAGATAGTATAATGACAGTTACATTTTTAATCCCGACAAAATTAAAACAAAGTTAATGTAGTCGAGTAAAATATTCCAGAGGTCCTCAATGTGATATAAAATCTTCAACGGTGGCTAAAATTAGCATATATTAACATAAATTCGTTAACGTGAAAATTAGAGTATCTTTTTTTAAAGAAAATAAATTTAATTCATGAAAGAATTAAAAACCTTGTTCAAAGTCGATTCGCTGTTGTATCGGTTCAGTTCCGCTTTTATCAAACGGATTCACACGAGGCGATTCAGGCAAAACTTGTGGACGCGGCGGCGGCGCCAGCACAGGTACCGCAGAATCCGCTCCGCCTGCCTCGCTGTCCTTTGGCCTACAATTTAATTAATTCATTAAAGTTATAACCTATAAGTCGTATGGCTATTTAGAATTAAAAAATATATATCATTCTTCATATTTAATTACCGAATAAACACTGAGAACGTATCGTCCGTGGATTCTCGCGAACCCTGGTGATCAAGTCGTGGCGTAGCGGCGGGCGGTGGCGGCGCGCCCATGCTCAAAAACGGATCAAACGCTTCCGCTTCAAATCCTCCAGGCCCAATATCCGCATTGCCATCATCACCCCATGCGTCTATAAAAATTATAAATAATAAATGTACAGAAATATAAACAAGTTATAACATATTCCAATATAAGTCACTACTAATAATTTACCTGTATTCATGTGGTTTGCACTCGCTGAGTCAAATTTAGCCGAAAACGCATCAAAAGCGTCCTGTGATTCAGGAAAAGCTTCTTGCACCATATTTTCGGTAGTATTCCAACCCAGATCTGTATTGGGTGTAGGTTGGTCTGCAAAAGTGCTTTCTTGATTAATGCCAAAAATATTTGTTTGTGTTTCTTCGAATGTGTCTTTCGCCATTGTATTAAAAACATCCATTTGTGGGTGCTCATTAACGGTGGACTGTGGAGTAGTTATAAATGTGTCGTCTGCAGTAAAAGGAGTATCGTTAGTTGACGTCATAACTACGTCCTCAGATTTTGAAACAGGTATTTCTGCCTCAATCGTATCATTACTAAATTCAAAGGGATTTTTCTCATTGTCGTTTCCTTGTAGGACTTGATAGGTATTATCTGCCATATCAGCAAATGGCGATGCATTTAATGAAGCAGTGTTAACTTCAACAGATGGCTCAGAACAGTCCATCGGAGCAACAGTATCATCGACTGTGTTTGAGTTTTGCACCTCTATCATAGAACTCTGTGCATCCGAATCTGTAGCAGTAACTGCCATTGAAGAGTCCTGTTCGTTAAATAACAGATTCGAGGATTCTGTTGCAGAAGATGACGTCACAGCCGAAAACATGGTATCCATAGGTTTTATTTCCGCATCAGACGAAAGTTCTGGAATATCATCACTGAGGAAATCTATTTGCTTTTCTTCTTTCTTTGGCGCAGAATATAGACTTAAAATTGCTTCTTTTGTTGGTTTTACAACAGTTGGTACTGGAGCATCGAATAAATTAATGTCATCACCGGCAGGTTGAGTAGTTACAGGGGGCGGCTGTGGTCTTGGTGGTGGGGCAGGACGAGGTGGTCGCGCTGGAGGTGGTCTTGCAGGCTTATTACGATTAGTATCAACTGTTGATGAATTTTCTTCTAGCAAATCGGGTTCAGGCGTAGGACTTGGTGAGTGAATATCACGAACTGATACTGGACTTGGCGTTCGTGTTGGTGGGATACGATCTAGCAAATGAGAACTTGTAAATTCCATTTGACCAGTGACAGTTAAGATTAAATTTTGAGTTTCAGGAGGTAACGGTCGGTTCGACAATTGCGCGTCTTTAATCTCCTCTTCCTCTGGATAACTACAGTCTACCATTGTAGACACTAGCTCAAGCTCAGTTGGCTTAACTAGACGCTCATTATCCATTCCAGATAGATTCCCAAATATATCCATTGAATTCGTTTCATCAAACTGCTTAGCTCCAATGCCTGTGGGTTCAGCTCCTCCGAATATATCTACTGGCACTGTATCTCCTACGGGTGGTTCGTAGCTATTTTCAAAATCAGAAAATGGATTACTTGTCGCGAATGGGTTGTCACCGGGTGTATAGTTGGATGTTTCTGATTCTGACATCATAAATGGGTTAAGGACGTCAGTAGTTACCGGCGCTGCCGGTTCATTCATACTTAAAAATGGATTATACGCCATTTTGCTTTTTTTAATTCAATTTAATTTAAGAATTCTGATTCTAGCAGTTTGATTTCAGTCCTTCCTGGGTTAAGATCACTAGCAAAAGAAGTATCAAATGGGTCAAAGTCGTCTTGGGAAATTCGGGTTGTTTCAGATGGTTCTGGTGTTAATGCTTTTACTTGGAAAATATCATCAGATGGTTCTAGCAAGTCTGGTTCGCCTTCAACTTCAAAACCTGTAGTATTATCGCAAGAAAATTCCTTTGCTAATAATTTTAACTCTGTTTTGCTAGGTTGTATATCAGTTGCAAAAGATGTATCAAAGGGATCAGATTCTTCGTTAGCTGAAAATTCCTGTTTTGGATTTGGACCGAGTGGAGTCAATACCTTAGCCTCGATTACACTAGTGTGTTCGTGAAGAAGATCACTTGCCTTAAAGTTTGGTTTGTTATGACTTGGTTGAGGATACTCTGAGTGTCTCCTTTTAGCTTGATAAGTTATATTTGTTGCCAACTCCTCTTCGGATCGTGTTCGCGTTAATACTTCAGCGACTTTATCTGTCGATTCAGCTTCTTCAGTTAGGTCTTCAGTTATAGAAACTTCTCTTGTGTAATACGGAGTCAATGGTTTAACCGGTTTTGATTTACAATCTAGCTCAGACGTTTCTACACCGTCAACATTAAATACCACACTTTTACTAACTGTTAAATTTTCAGGACGAGAAGCTCTTCTTTCTACTTTTTTCGGCTCGTCAGCTCTTGGATCAAAATCGGGATCACTAGGGACTCGATAAATTGGTGCTGGAACTGAAGCTCCAATTAGTTCTTGTTCTAGCAGCTTCAATTCAATTTTTCCAGGTGCAACTATCTTATCTACAATAGTCGTATCGAATGGATCAATTTCAGTATTGTTTATATCAACAGGATCTAGTGGTGAATCACCAAGTAGTGTTAAATCAGTTGTACTTCCTCCTAAAAGATCCTGCGGGCTTTTATTTTCACTGTCATCATTGTCTACAATATCATCCGATGTAATAGATTCCCGAATTCCCGAAGGATTAGTTAAGTGAATCCGAACGGATGATTTACGTCGATTGTTAAGTTTTACTTGCACTTCTTCTGCGCGTGGATCAAAATCGTCGTCGTCCTCTAATATAACTGCTTCTTGTTTTACTTGGTCAAAATGAGTTGTTGGAACCACAGCATCCGCAAAACTTGTATCGAAAGGATCGTCTTGATCTATATAGGGATCTATAACATCAAGTTGATCTTCCACTATTCCTTCAGCAAAAACAGTTTCGTTTTTATCTGCTTCAAACGCTGACCACGATTCCTGCAATACTGGTTCAACCTTTATTTCTTTCTCTTCTAATTTTGTAACCGTTGATTTTACTTCCAAAGATTCTGCTGCTAACAATGTGAATTCGTCAACTTCAGTTTCCTCCGGTTCTTTTACTTCTTCATTGACAGCAGCTGGCAAATCTTCTTGACTGATATCCTTTTTCTGTTGCTGAATCAATTGTGTATGCAAGGAAACGCTAAGGTCTATTGGTGTAGTTATAGGTATATCGGTGTCAATGTCCAAAATACTTTTTTCGACAGGCTCAGCGACACTTGTTGTTTTCGCTGGTATTACGTCATTGTCTACACTCTCCAACAATAAATCACCGGGAATAACTCTTTTCGATCTCTTAGTTGTAACGGTAACATTATCTATACGCCCAGTTAGTACTTCAACGGCTACTCCAATATCCAAACCTTTCTTTCCTTTGGAAGTTTTTGCTTCTTGACCTTTAATAAGAGCGTCTACATGAGACGTATCGAAAATATCGTCGTCTTGAAATTCTTCTGGCGAATCCGGAACGTAAGCAAGTTTTACTTCTCCACGCTCAACCGCATCTACATAAGAAGTATCGAAAATATCGTCTTGATCATCTTCGTCTTCGGATTCGTCATCAGTAACTCCGTAATCACTCTTTTCTCCGTTTTCCGCCTCCGCTGCAGCAGCAGCTGCTGCTGCTAAGTGGGGGAAATCTGCTTCAGTTACTTCGACAACTGGCCTTTGGGGTTCTTCTTTTTCTGCCGGTTCGACTTCTTTGGGGCCCGCGGGCACACGTTGAAAGAAAGATGTAGATTTTATTCGATCGAGGTCACCTTGTGTTTTCTTAAGAATAGAGTCAACACCAGTCGTCAAATCTTTAAATTTTGACCATTCTTCATTTTCTTTAGCCGATCCTTCACTTTCACCTTGTTGTTGATGTTCTCTTCTATATTTTTCTAACTCTTCCTCAGTAAAAAGTTCGTCTTCCCCTTTGCGTTTAGATTTTTTGCCCTTTTTCTTCTTTTTAAGGCCTTTGGGTAACTTTAGCATTATACGATCTTATTATCTTTTCTTTATGTTGCTGAAACAATAAAATAAGATTCATTGAAATCAACACAAAAAGGCTCTCAATGTCAGTTTAAACAAAATTAGAAAAATTCTTAATATCTAAAAAAAATATGTTATTTTAAAGTAGATAAAATATTTTAAAAACGATTTGTCGCAATAATAATTTACTAATTATTTTTTTACTAATCGGTGACTACATTGTTATTTTTTTTTCATAAGCAACCCTATTTCAACTACAAAAAAGGATTTATCGGAACAGCAATGTAATGTATTATTACTCAGTAGAGTATAAAAACATTCATAGAAAGTATACAATCATGCTTTAAAATACAAATGTGTTAGTCTTCAAAAATCTTCTTTGTCTTTCAAGAATACTAAAATCTCTGAAAATCAATAACATAACAGGTGACATCTCATGTAAATATAGATCTTTTTTATAGCAGAATACTGCATCAAAATATTACAACTTATTACGTAAATTCGTATACTGACGTTGAGAAATTTTAGGTATACTCAAATAGACACAATCAATAGTTGAAAAAAGTAGCTCGAGAATAGAAAAGTCTAAAAACATAAGAGACGAGTGACGTTCTTATCATATTGATCGATCGAGGTGCCTAAATGTAGTCTGTGCTAGAACAGCTATTGGTACTAAATGATATACAAACTTGTACATATAGGCATGCAACAACTTAATGTATGATTTTAAGATATTCGGCGTATCATGAACAGTAGGAAAGGCAGCACTCGGGTTGACATTTATTAGCTTCAAAAAGTTAACAGCTCGATGATGTATCTATACGTATACATTATGCATGCCAGTAGGTCAATGAGATCTTTCGGGTGGAGATGTGAAAAGATGAGAGGAAACGCAATGATAGCGGTCGGGCGAGCCGCAGCGACGTTTGACGGAGCACACACAGCGGCTAGCTACGGGCACGTACCGAGACCGCCGCCACCTACAGCTAATTCATACCGCTAGCGCGCTACGGGTAAGGGCTCTCTACCTTCATTGCAACACACGGGTACACAGGACTCGACACGCTCGCGCTGCGTTCGGGCTGCGCTCGAGGGCGCCTGGCTCGGGACTGAGGCGGAGGCGCGGCGGTGGCGGAGGGCGCGCTATCGACCGCCGCCGCGCGCAGCTCGCCGGCGCGCGCAGGTCGGTGCGCCATCTCACGCCGTTGGCCGACGTGCTGGCGAGCGCCGAACTCATTGGCCACCCGTTACGTAACCCCGCTCTCACATCCCATTCATTCACATCGATTGAACTTTATTAAAAACTTACATTTCACCTTATACGAAGAGATTCTACAAGCACATATGTTAGCCTGATTATTCTTGCATGTCCTACGGTCGCTGTAGTTGATCTAAAGGTCGGGAGGCTAAAATGACTGAATTAATCGGACTCCAAGTACGAATTAATTGTACAATACCTAATCAATATATCGAGCAAGTGCTCATCGATCTCCAACCATCTATGGTTCCGTACTATATAAAGAATAGGAAGAATTTAATTGAAAAAATGTTACCTACATTTGAATAATTATTTTAAACCTAATAAGTACCTAACACTTTATCTTGCTTGTCAGATCAAGTTCAGCAAAAATTTAATCAGCATTTTCTAGTCTTACATCGCCAAAACTAAAGAAAACGAAGTCGGTCAATTGCTTTAATTATTCATACTGGGATCTACACTTCGTGAAAATTTGGTTGATAAATTTCATTATGTGCTTAATCTCTCGACTCCATAATCCTCAGATTGCTGTAATCCATTGACGGGCGGTCATGGTGGCGGATTAGCGAGCGAGTATACTTTATGTAAGTTGCTTTATCGATGGGGTAGAGCTAGTGCGTCATCTTTCGTTATGTGATCACCGCTATCCACAAACACTGAGGGCAGACAAAGAAATAGGTTTATGAGATGAAATAAGCGGCATAGAAAAATCACAAAACGTTCATCTTTGTCGTTTTAATTTTGATTTGTTAAATTGATGAAATGTTTTTTACCCTTTAGAGTTGGGATTTCTAGTTTAGCCGAGTAAAACGTCGAAAGACATCTGCATGAAAAAGAGGCCGTACTTGAGTAGGTTTGTTGATTTTGGCGCCGCATTGAAATCGTTAAGAGCGCTTCAATAGCGTGGGTGAAAATGTTATATGAATGTATTTACATGATACCAGTGGAGAATTTAACACAAGTGGCGCCCAGGGCACTGATTCATATGGCGCATCCTAGTTTAGCCATCGTCTATGTGACATATACAAATTAAGCTAAAAAAAAGTCGACACCTTCCGTTCCTTAACTTAAATATACTATTTACGCTATAAAAAAGGTCGTCCGCCTCTTTTGCCGCCCCAGAAAAGCTAATTTTGGCGCTCTAGGCTCGGGCCTCATGGGCCTATGGGTAAATCCGCCACAGCATGATAACAGCGATGACTCTTCCTCAATAGGTAAAATAAGCAACTGCTAAGCACAGTTGCTAAACTTTAGCTTGTAGGCACTAGCTGCCACCCACGACTTCGTCCATGTACGAGTATGAAAATCTTGCGCAAGGTTTTAATTTTATTAAATTGCACTGAACCCTAATTTACAAAAAAACTAGTAGTCTATTTTATTTCTAATAACATCAGCTAAATCCCATCGAAATTGTTCCGGACGTTTTGGAGATCACCTATAACAAACAAACAAACATGTAAAAGTTTATGTGTTTCCACTGCATGTATCATAAAAGTGGGTATGGCATAGTGATACGACTCTAGTATTACTTTATGACTCAAGTGACTTGAGTTATTTTAAGATATCACTTGAGTTGTACCTACTCGAATTTCCGAGTGACTTCAATCACTCAAGTCCTACTTAAGCCACTCGGTCGCTCAAATCGAGTGAAAGTTAGTTAGTACTGATAATTTTAGTTAGTGAACTTAGAAACGGCCTTAACATGTTTTGCCTATCTTAAATTTACCAGTTCTACTAAAAAAAGTTCATTAACGTCCTTTCTTATTTTTATTAAACCTATATTCAATTGAGTCACTCGAGGGGGGGGGGGTGAAGAGGGGAGGACGAGACCATTCTTCGGCCTGCTGAGATGTGCTGCGTCGGCCACGGGTGGACTAGCGGCGCAAGTGCAACGCACGGGAGGGAAAACGGTTCCGCAGCTTATCCGTTTTCCGTGATAATGGTGGTCATCGCAGGGGCTTTTAGTGAGTACAACTCTCACACAACCTGACATCTCACGTTACCTGACATCCCCCCCAGGAGTCAGGTATCTATAAAGATTTACCTACCATGCGTCAACAAAGAGGGGGGCGAATGATATCGTTCTCCCCACAGCAATTAGTACTTAAGTAAATTCGCAGAAAATTGGTGGGATTGTTCAAAAACCACCTAATAATTATAATATTATCTCTAAAATCCTCATCGATTCGAAAAAAATACTCGGGGTCAAAAGTTACAGGTTTTTGCGATTTTCAGCAAAATATGTTTTATTAAAAAATTAGTTGTAACAAAAATTATAGATTAAATAAGTATCTATAAAATATCTCTACATAGTTTTTCTATCCCATTTTTTGTAATAATAATTCCAAAAAACAAAGAGCGTGAAATATGTAATGTTACTCTGTGTTAAGCCTTAAAATACAGTCGAGAAGTCTAGAATTCTAGATTCTATAAGTTCTAGAACTTATTAGACAGTAGAGTATAGAGTACGTATTTTACTTAAATTTTATTTTATCTAATTAAATTAATTTATATAAATGATTCGGTAAAGGAGTAAATATATTAAATTATATTAATATTAATCTATAATAATAGATACACTTTATATAATATTCTATGTTATTACTTTCTTGGCAGTCTTTAGCCAAAAAATATCTAATAAATAGTGCCGTATGGAACGGATTCAGTGTTGTAGCAACTCTGTATCTAATTATATCTAAGTAAAAAAATAATCTATTTGCTCGAATTCAATATCCTTTAAGGTACATAATTAAAAACTACTTATATTCTAAACTACTACTTTAACTATAATCATATTTCATTTTAATTGTAGATAACCCATACGGTCTTATTGTTAAATGCTTAAGAAAAACGGAACGTAATAAAAAAAAGAAACAACGCCATTTATTCGCCTAGCGGCAGACATACGGGACTAATTTGTCAAAATAGGTTATTATGCAGCTAAATAAATTGACGTATTTGTAACATTTGCTCACTCGGATTTCTCTTTCTTACACATGGCATTGTTCACATAAACTAGCGCTCATTGTTTTGCATTAAGTGTCACTTTTATATTTTATCACATCACTACCGCGAGGCTACGTCGCTAATTCGTGTCGTTTTCAATACTGAAACACATTATACACACGCTGATGTGTTATTTCATCCGCAAAGCGAAAAATGTTTAGTATTTGTATCCGTAGTGCCATCCAGTATAGGTGAAACGCGCGCGTGGTGTGCCAGAAGGTAAACGTGGTAGTAGTGTGGTGGTCGGTGGCGATTTGTTATCAAACAGCTCGCCAGAGCAAGGGCTGGCGGAGGGGCGGCTGGCGATGGCGGAGGCGGCGCCCGGATCCATCGTGAAGGAGGGCTGGTTGCTGAAACGCGGCGAGCACATTCGCAACTGGCGCGACCGTTACTTCATCCTCTTCGACAATGGCGACCTGGTCGGGTTCAAAGCGAAGCCGGAGTGCAACAACTACCGCGACCCGCTCAATAAGTTCACGGTCCGCGATTGCCAGATAATGGCAGTGGACAAGCCGCGCCCCTACGTTTTCACCATCCGCGGCCTCCAGTGGACCACGGTCATCGAGCGGAACTTCGCCGTCGACACAGAGAAGGAACGGTTAGTACACAGACACATTTATTATCATAACATCTAACTTTGTTTACATTATCACTTATGGAACTAGATATGATGATTCAATGTCTGTGAAACCCACTTTCTTCATGTAATTGAGTATTATCTATTTGTTTAACGTACGTGTAAATATCTAGGGCTAAATTCACCCAGTTGCATGTATCATGTCACTGCTATGGGCAGTTAGAGGCAGAAGGCCAGCGAGAGTCCAAAGTCCACCCGTTTGTTTATTTACATTGAGCTTGCACACTCACACCTGACTCAGCAACCTATTGAGAAATTGCAATGTTCTTATACATTGTTTGCTTCCTTTAAATGTTTTTCACACTTCTTTTGACAAATAAGAAAATAAATATAATGTTTTTTCTGATTACATTTTTACAGACATATTAGACTAATAAGATTGGCAAGTATTAAATATCTTCCTATATAAATCAAGTTATACACATTAAATACATGAAATACATTTTGAGTAATATATTTCACAATGAACAAACTAGAATAAATAAACAAGCCTAACACTTTCAGTTTCACACAGTGGTGTCTAGACGTCTTGCAGAGAAATGTGTGAAACAATGAGAGCAGTCACTGTGGCCATGTACAGTTGTGTGTTAATGATGCGGCAAAACAACCTGTAGCATCCTATAATAAGAATAATATGTCATAAAAACCGTTTGTAGATGAGACAGCCTTTATTTTCAATGGAGAGTACATGGATTTTCTTTGTTTATTTAATTTAACTTTATTAATAAAAATTCAAGAGTCTGAAAAGGTTATTTTGTTTTTTGTTTTACCTTTTTTTTCAATATCACCTTTGGATACAATGTTAATATTAAGTTATGTAACTTTTAATTTGATAGACCAGTGTCATTTACAAAACATATTATGTTAGTTGATAGTTTAAGAATAAAGAATGAATCATGAGGTGCATCAAATTGATTGACATCAAGCCTGAGCGTCTCCAACAAGCCTAAGCTAATTTAAAAGCAACTTAGCATCCGCAATTACATTGAAATAAGATTGTTTTTGCATCAAAAGGGTCAGTAAAACAATGTAATGTATAGAGTGTACTAGAACTTTATTGAAAGTTATACCTATTTTCCTCTAAAGAAATAACCAATATTTTTTATCCTATTGATGTTTTTAAATATAAATAATTACCATAGTTACAAGTCAATCGTTTTGTTGTTTCCTTTCTAAAATACATTTGGACTTCCCGATACATCAAAATAAGTATTAGGTGCCAAGTTATATAACGTTATTATGTATGTGGTCAGTGGTCTCATTGTTTACACATTTGCTCTTTATGTATTATTGTGAACAGAAAAACCCGAATGAGAATCACATTTAAGTAGGGTTACCAGGTCAAATCTCCCTGTTTTCGGGACAACTAATAATTTTTTTTAGGTACTCAAGTCAATCAATTTTTTTTAAGATTAAACTCTTAAGAAAATGCCAAAGCGTGCCAATTCTTAACTATCTGATAATCCTACATAAAAGTGAAGTTATTGGTTGTCTATGTAAAAGACCTACCTCAACCTCATGCAGATAGTGAAGATTATTGATTAACTTTAGATATGTAATGATCTTATGTTACTAACACATATATAACAAGAAACTGCATCATATGCATTTGCACATATGCATATGCATTTGCATATTTCAGCCATTTACTGGGAATGTGGAAATAATGCACATTTCAGTCATTTTTTGGAATAATTGCATATTTGAGCTATTTTTTCGGTTTTTATTGCAGATTTCGCCAAAATGCATACTTTCGACGTATTTGCCTCGCGCTTCGGATTGTTTTGATTGATCACCTTTTTTTTTAGTCGGCACTAAATTTGTCACGGAAATGTACCTTTTTTTGGTCGCCACTCAAAAAAAATTTGCCTTTTACTTTTATATATATTGGTTATATTGCATTTGCATATTTTTAGCATATTTTGCCATTGTTGGCATATTTCTGGTAGTTTTCGTGCATATCTTCATGCATATAATGACCATTTTATGTTGCAAAAAAATATATTAAATGATTCAAACTAAAAATGTTATAATTAGAGACCAGATTATGGTCTCTAATTATAACATTTTTAGTTTGAATCATTTAATATATTTTTTTAATAATTTAAAAACTGTTCGCAGAAGTTTTACATAGGTATATTTAAAAATAACTTTTATATGTTATGTGTTATAGAAATTTATTTTAAATAATAGCTTTATACAAATACACTTTTGGTTTCTGTTAATGGCACTTCAACTAAATACTATCTACGAGCAACTTGTTTTATATTTTCATGGGTGGAATTTTAAATAGTATTTGATCAAGCCATGATCAGAAAGCCGCCAATTCGACGGCTTCGGTGGAAGTAGCTATATATTAAATGTCGGTAGTTCTAGTGTTAAAGTTTCCTAATAAATATTCAATGACTAGTCAGCAATCATAGTGAAGCTTATTTATATTCTGCAAAATTACAGCCAAATACACTAAAGAGGAAAAACAAAAATGTTATAAGATCAAAACAACTTATTGTTATTATTATACATGTATATTATTACGCTCCATTCATCTTCCTCAAGTGCTATAAGTAATTGAGATATTGGAAAGATATACATAATATAATATGTTCATTAATTTAAATACAAAAAGTTCCTAATTTAGGATTACCATGACTTCGATTGGTACTTTAAGGCAGTTTTAGGTTAGCAGTAATTACTAGTCAGTGGAGTATTGAATGGCCTCGCTACTCCTCGCCAAACTGAAATCATGGGTCTGAAGCCAGTATTCTTATTTGATGGGGATTTGACCTTATTAAAATCTAATTACTAAAACTTGATTAGGTACCTAATTAGATATTTCTCTGACATGTACCCAAATTTATTAAGGTAGGGGATTCCTCCCCGGACCCACATGTGTTACTAGAAAAGGCTATGTGTATGTTTTTGCAATTACATACTGCAATCAGCCAAATTCAAGAATTACAAAAATAACAAATTATTGTTACAAAAATTCTTGAATTATTATTATTTTTAAGTTTTAGTAGGGAAGGATAATTGGGTCAATTTGTCATTTGTTCTGTCATTTTGGACTACCATTATATTGTATGGACTGTGACTATTAGAAATTGTATGACAAAAGTCATGATTATCATTTCTAATTATATTATTATTTAAAAAAATAATACATTTAAAGAATAATACAAAATAATAGTTTTAAGTTTAAGTGGTATTTGATAAATATAGGCTGGAACAGAGCTGGTTAGAGTGAATATGGTATATGGTATATTTTATGAAAAATAACTGTTAAATGAGCGTATGAGCCACCGGCTACTAAGTTAAAGTCAATTATGTTGCAACACCAGAGGAAGAAATAAATGTTTTGCCAGTTTATAATATCAACTTCTCGCCAATTCCTTTTACCTATGTGTTGTGGTGCCCTGATGCCATGATTAACTCTTATACAAACTATAGTATGCTACAGTGGAGTAAGCTACGTTCTACCGGCGTACAAGTAGTGTAGTGACATTGTTGTTGTCGTGTTGCAGCGAGGAGTGGGTGGCGGCGATCCGCTACGTGTCGTCGCAGCTGAGCGGCGCGGGCGGCGCGGCGGCGGCGACCAGCGCGCCCGCGCCGCTCGCGCTCGACACCGACGACCACGACATCGCGCAGCTCGGGACCAGCTTCCGAGACCCACGGCGCATCGTGAGTACAACACGCTTACACTCAGAGCTGCCAACTCTTGACATCGTTTTCCCCCTTAAAATAATTTTAAATACCCCAAAAACCCCTAAAACTACTAACACCCTCCGCCCCAAAAAAAACCTTAATATTTCTTTCCCCTAAAGTGGTCCCAACTCTCTACAAATACCCCTAAATTTAGAGGAAAAACCCCTAAGTTGGTAACCCTGATTACACTAACCTAACCTAGCACAGGCGCGGATCCAGGGGGAGGGCAATGGGGGCAATTGCCCCCCCCTGAACCTCAACTACTAAACCACTTTTTCACACCGATATGATTAAATATTTGTCCGGACATAGGTTTCACTTCGATGATGTCTAATATCGTTTTCAATATGGTTCTCAGCCGAGGCATTTGCCCCCTTTCCCTAAAACTACGAAAACCCTTAATTATACCGAAATGTTTAAATTTTTGTAGGGGCATAAGTATCACTTCGACGTGAGCATCTTTAATGCTTCAAATCATTGTTAATATGACTCTCGGCCGAGGCAATTG
>DVXP01000290.1:0-22990 GCA_018235645.1 Junonia grisea | reverse complement strand
CTAAACTATTAATCGAATTTAAATAATAAATTAAATCAAGAAAAACTAAAATAAATAAGGAAAATACAAGGAAAAAAATACCGAAAAAATAAATAAACAACAATTATACATAGAAAATTTCGTCCAGTGAGTCACCCTAAGGCATAGTTTCTAAAAGACTGGCAGCATTTCCTCTTTGAATAGCAAGACAAATTCGTTGACTGAAAAAACTGCCACCCCTAGGTCACCAGATGCATAAAAAAGATTATTTATTATATCATTTAAAACGAATATTATTATTTATATATAGCATAGTGAGAATTAGTCTTACCGGTAAATTATGAAGGTAAAATGCAAATATCTTTTGAGTAACGTAATCTTTGTCTCCGGTTGTTGTATGAATATTTTTATGTATTCATTAGATCATTATTTTGATACTGAGATAAAGTTACCACTCAATAATAAAATAAACCTTAAATATAAATCTCATGATACGGTGTTTGTGTTAGCACTCCTCCGAATCAGTTGAACCGATTTTTATTAGGTATATTTGGTGGGTATAAGAATTGGTCGTAAAGTATATTCGCTAGTTGATTGCCAACCAGAAAAATTAGCGTAAACTTAAACCAAGAAGGGCTGCTGAAAATGTATACTAATTATTACAAAAAAATAAAGCGATACGTAGTTTGAAAAGCAAAATAGTTGATAGCGATCGAAAGGAACACTATTAACGTTACTTCGTGCCGTCTCGGCCACGGCTTGGATTGTTTTGAAACGATTTCTGGACTTGAACGAAAAAATACCGGTAAGACAGAGTTTAAATTCTTACACGGGTTCCGTAGGTTTCGGAATTTTATTATTTAGTACTACTACTAGTACTAGATGTCAATGCGATATCTTTCTTGATCATAAGTTTAATCCATTTTAGCAATAAACATAGATACTGACATTTTTTAAAAATATATTAATAGAAATTAAAAATATTTAATTACTCGTTTCGTGATACTGATCAATGGGCATAGAGAACGATTATATTTTTTATTCATTTTCAGTCAAAAGAGAAGAATAATAAGAAGAACAACAAGGCTGTGGAATATAGAAGAGGTATTGATCACACGTATCGGAAGGAACTGTGTCTGTGCAAAAAATGTTTGATTAGATTGTTTGATTAAGGTCCAACGCCCAATAAAAGTTTACTAGGGTATTAAGACCTTTGAATACGGAACTCTAGAAAAAGTATGAAAATTTCTCGAAAAGCAGACGTGTGATTAGCCGAACAATTTCCCGCAGGTTGCATGCGGCGAGGTTCGGGTATTACCGGCCGTTAGCATACGAACGATTATTCCATGTACGTCTATTGATGGAAGATATGAATTCTTTTGTTGACATTTTGGTAGGGTTGCTAGCGGCGAAAAGTTTTGGTGTATTTGCTTTTTTAGTTTGAAGGCAGAAGTGGTAATGTTGTTGAGGTATTTGTTGTAGATTTTATTGGATGTCTGTTTTTATCTGATTATCTAAATACGTATGTAGGCGCTGAAGTTTTGTGTTTAGGATAAAACAAGCATAATGTTCTGTATTTTCGTAAAATACTATATATTCTTTTTGCTACGTTAATAAACAGCATTTAAAGTTTAATTTTATATAGATATATGATTAAAAAATCAACGAAGAAAACAAAATTATAATCTAATCAAAAAAGCAATAGGTACTCTTTTATATTCAAAATTTCAAATCTAAAATAATACTAATGTTAACACAAAACAATATAAGTAATTCGCGTTTAAAACCAAGTATTTGGCAACCCTAAGTCTTATCCAAAGGGTTATCGTTCATAGAACGATTGTACCGTTTTTGTTCGGTTGCATAACATCGGAAATAATGGATGAATTTCATAAGTTGAATATATTACACGAATGAAATTCATGGGAAATACACTCAGGAAAATTGCGTTCATGTTGTTTGAAAAGGGAACTGGTGTTTCGAAATATAGTTTAGCACGTTGGTCGTTGGTATTATGACCTGCGCACATGAGAGACAGGACTTATTTTTCTATCAAAAACATTGTTAATTGCTGTGATTTTCATGTTTTAAAATAAATTTATTTTCCGAGGGCTTTTCGCCAGCATTAATCCGAGTGTAAAAGTGAAAATGAATTTTTGTATCTTATTTGTATTTAAAAATGTTTTTTTTTATACCCTAATGTTTTGTATCGTACATTGTATATTGTATTGTCGTACGTCATCGTACATTGTATTGTATTGTATTTATACATTAGGATATAAAAAATATTTTTCATTTGCATCTATTTTGATCTGAAAGTCCTGTCCTGTTCCTTTCTCTGAAACCATTAGAACCAGTTCGAGTAGATGTGTTTTTACTCATGTATGTTTGTATATCAGTATCTGCATAACCCAAAAACAGAACTAGTTCCAATGTTAACATTTAGAACCGCTGTAACTTGTGACTGCACCTTTCTTTTGTTCGCCCGAACTGAACTTTGAGTCATTAGTTTAACTTCGACATTAATAAAGTCAGAATAATTAGTTACACTAAATTTTCTCTCCAGCATAGCACTGCTTGAACTAATCTTATGTTAAACCGGTTACTGAAAATTCTTTATACCTAATTTTTATATTTGAAATTTCTTGTATAATCAAGAAGGTTAGGTTTATAGATAACGTTGCTTCAAACTAAATTCAGTGGACATATGTATATGTTTCAGAAATTGTCTCTATACGTTTATTTCTTTTAGACTGTTTCACGAAGTTTTTCACGATTTTCAACCCTGGAACATAGTCTTTTGTATTTTGGAACCAAATCTATATATTCTGTTGAGGACAGAGTATCGGGACCAGTATAAAACCAGACATTTTGTCATCACGGGAAACATCAAAACAACGGTACGGTGCTGCAATACGGCGTAAGTTTCGGGACATGAAACAAATTAATACCTTTCCCCTAAAACCCGGCACTTTTCAACCATCCATATCGAAGGTTCCAAATGATTCTTTTTTATCTAGGCATTCGTGTTGTGAAGCTGAAGTCAAGCGGGACAGTCCCGTCGGTAGTAATAAACTCACCGCTCCAATAACAGCCGTAGAGCTCGACTCGCATGCAGACAGTGCGGCGGTGCGAGCTGTAGGGTATGAAGCGGATCTTCGAGGCCCATATCGGCGGTTCTAGGTGGTTCTTCTTCTCTAGGTAGGTATTTGTGTTGCCTGATAGGATCTGGAAGAAACAATTTAAATTATATTATAAATACCATTCGAAAAAAAATAGCAAAATTAGTAGTAATAAGGGTCTTGTGTTAAAATAAAGCCTAGTCTGCAAACCTTGTACATCAAAATCAACACCAAATAAAGTACACGTGTTTCATCATAGTCTATAAAGCCTGTGGTATTCTATTCTCCTCACCTCTTGTCCATCAGCCGCTCGATACTGGACCCACTTCCCAAGCTTTGGCCTCCAGTACTCAAAGACATAGGCCTCTGCGTACTCCGCCCCCTGGCTATTGCCGAACTTACCCTGGATACCAGCGCCGGGGATCACGTGTACCGAGTGGAGGTTTGTCTCCAGTCACTCGATAGATTCAAAGGTGATCTGCGACTAAAATAAAATGCCTCACCTCTTGTCCATCAGCCGCTCGATACCGCACCCACTTGCCGAGCTTCGGCCTCCAGTACTCCAGCACGTAGGCCTCCGCGTACTCCGCCCCCTGGCCATTGCCGAACCTGCCCTGGGTACCAGCCCCGGTGATAACGTGCACGGAATGGAGGTCTATCTCCAGCCACTCAGTTGACTCTGTGGTGATCTGCGACTTGGGACACCACGCGCCACCCTTAATCTCTTGGTTCAATCTGTAAAAGAAAAAAATATTAATTAGATATTGTGCGCCAGCGTGAACATCGGGTAACGCTGTAGGTAAGAAAAGTGTTTTAGGGAATAGTTTATTTTTTTCGGGATAAATAGAATTCTATTATTTAATCCTGGCTTCTAAAATACGTGTATGGCAATTGCTTCGGTAGTTACGGCGTGAAAGCAGATAAAAAAACACATTTTCTATCGCATTTATCATATCCTTAAGGATGATAAATGTAGTTAAGTTCAAAATGCGCCCACATTTATATCAAAAGAAATGTCGTTATATATAACATTTATAGACAATATGGAAACTCAGAAAAATCAATCTGTAGGGACAATTTTGTGAAAAACAATATCATTGTGAGATGTATAGTCCCGCTGCTAGTCAAATATCTCTTAAGCGGGCGGAAACAAAGCCTAATCAATCACTCCGCTCCGCTCCACCGGGACTGCCAGCGAATCCTCAAAGTATATCAGGTTTACATTTTTCGAATTTTCTCGAACGTGTATAACCTACATTTCCTTACGATGTTTTCCTTCACCGCCGACCGAGATCAAATGCAAACAAGCTAAGTGGAATTTGAATCCAGCCTTGCGTTAACACCCAATACACAAACTCGCTAACGATGACGTCACTACAAAATATAAATCCTTTACTATACGGTAAAAGGCAAAGCGGTAGTACATTTCAGTTAGGCACATTTAATAGTCTCGGCAACACGTTAGTTTGTAATTTATAATCACGAGTACAAACGTAATAAACACGTATTCGTAATAATATTTTTATATTATCGTTTCCTATGAATACACGCAAGCAAATATCGTTAACGGTCAGAAAGGCTTTGACGGGGTCCACGTAACGCCAGAGGGCTTGTTTTAATATTTGCATCTGTCAAATATTAGCAGTCACAAGGCCCTCTGTCTGCATTGAAAATGTTTAATAGTAAATATACAGGTTGGATATTATTCCTAACATCAAATGTGCATATAATATCCCGATCTATGCAATAATATTCGAAATGTCTGGAATTCAAAGCGCATGATGAAAATTATATGAAGATTAGTTCGAATATTATTGAAAGGAAATCAGTACTAATATTGTAATGGTAGATATTTTCTTCAATCTCGGAGTCAGAACTCGTATGGATATCAAGTCATAATATCAACAATGTTGTTATCAAATCATATCAACAATTTCATTGCAACTATGCCTATAATTCAATAAGAAGAGTACCTGTTTACAGACTATACGGATTCCATCCCCGCTGTGGCTCAATTTTCATTATAAAATGTTTAAAGAAAGGTTAATAGAAAATATGCAACGACTCATAACTGTGACTATAGAGAATGTTTTCGATTCGTCGTGGATTTTATTTAATGTTACCTGTAACTTACGCATTCATGAACCGTAATTGAAATAACTTTATTACTTGAAATAACATCCATTTATTAACCCATTAGTTAACAAATCAGTTTTCATGTTATAGAACGAGACAGAATTCGAGTAAACGAACGCGTATCTGGATTTTAAAGGGCGTTCATATTTTGATAAAAAAAGATTTACCCATACGTTTTTCCGTTGAAACAACAGCAAAACTCCATTATCACTAGCCAGATTTCAGGAACGATTACGCATTACCGTATAGGAATATAAGATTAATTAACATCCCGACAGAGCGCGCCACGGGCAACGCGTTTTTATAAAATGGGATTTGTCCCTTCACGTCGTGCGGGTAATCTGCCTCCAATGTACTCGAGTTTATCGGAATTCAATTAGTTTTAATTAATATATGCGTTTAATTAAAGAACTAATTGATTAAATATTGATTTAACGATTATACCCTTATAGACCGATGTCGAAATATTGAAATTAATATCAAAAGCCAATGGAAATGGACGATTTTGAAGGAATATATTCGGATTAACAATATAAGCAGGCAGGTCGCAGCTTCAAATTTTGGGGAGGGTCACAAGGGTTGGGGGGTCACGAATAAAATACTAAACTTTATAGTACAGTTTTTTTGTGCTTTTTCTTACAAGTCACCTAGAATACTTCCGTGAGTATTGAAAATTGTAGATTTTTTCATGTTTTATCTGCATTTTTACTTTGGGGGGGGGAGGTGTCCCCTGTGACCCCCCTTCGGACCGCACTTGATTGTAGGTATATCTATAGTCTATAGGTAAGTAATAAACCAAGACGTGTGAGAAAAGAAGAAGTATCGAATGCATTATTATAAGTTCTGACTCATAAAACGTTTGAAATAAAACCTCATTGTAACTTAATCTCTTCTATGACATACTAAATCCTGTTACTGTTGGAGGTTGCAAAGAAAATGTGTCAGCACGTTTGTGTTATGAATACGAGCTGTTGGGACATGATATTCTAGGTAAACAGATCTAATATATTTAAATGAGTAATATTTAAATACTATTTATTCGAGCGATCTTGGAAACGGCTCTAACGATTTCGCTGAAATATGTTATGTGAGGGAGTCTTTGGGAGCGACAAGCAATCTAGCTTAATCTTTTGTCCATAGAAACGCTCAAAAATAGTTTTTGAGATTTCGTGCAAGCTGGGTCGTCCAGTTACTAAGTAATGAAACAAGACATGACATAATAATAGATACATTATTTTGTATGATTATGAGCTATAGCTAGAGATGTCACCCTCCTGGTTTCCAAGACATGTTCTAGTTTTTAGGGTGCCTGGGCGTCTTGGTTTTTTAAGGCTGGTCTTGTCTTTTTAATACAAAAAACAAGGTCTGATACCGTTACTGTGTACTGGTTATTGCCTTAAATGCATCTTCAATGTGGGTATTCAACTTGAAATCTTAGTTTCTCCAATAAGGGGGCGGCAACACTAGTTAGGACACATAAAATTATCGAAATAAAACCTTATTGCAACATTATCGTTTCTATGACATTCTAAATCCTGTTACACTTCTATGGTGGTTTCAGTGCAAATGTGTCAGTACATTTGGGTTAAGAACGGGGCTGTTAGGACATGCGATGTCATTAGTGGCACCGCTTGTTCAGCACGCACGCTTGTTACAGAAACTTTTATGTGTTTCTGTTGTTTTTTTATTATTATTTTTATATGGGCAGTTTTTTTGCACGCACGTGTAACATTGTGTGATTTACGATTGTTGAAAAAAATATTATAAAACAAAGATTTTATCAAATTCTAAGAGAAATTTCAGCCACTTTTTATCTACCAACCCGCAGTGGAGCAGCGTGGTAGATTAAGCTCCATACCTTCTCCCTAATAGGAAAAGAGGCATATACCCAGCAGCGGGATATGTACAGGCTGTGTTACGTTTTTTTAAGAGAATTTTATCAAATTATAAGAGATGTGTATAGACTAAAGAGGTTCATCACAATATCTCTGAAACCGTAAGTCCTAGAGAATTGTTTGGCAGGATTATTCCTTCTGCTGCAAATGCTTGTTATCTATACAAAACAGGACCTTGCTTTAGGCTTTAAGGTACCCTTTGTTTGACATGTTATAATTCAAATTAAAAAAAAACCTTTAAATAATAATCAACCCTGTATAAACAGTAATGAATATATAAACTAGTTACTTTAACATGAATCAACTGCAAAGAAAATATATAACAAGAGAAGCCTTTCGAGTCTTTTAATTTTAATTTTTATCGCAAACAACAGTAAGGAATTGTTGTTGTTTATTTATTATTTATTAGAGTAATATTTTTATTGGAGCTAAGTGCTTTATTGGTATTTACCTTTATCGCAGATTGGATTGAATTCCAATGTAGCAAGGGAAATTGTTCTACGATATGATTTCCTTCGAATCATTTCTTACTGACTCTTTAGTTTTCGCTGTACAATCAACAAGTACGGTAGAAAATATTAAATTAATCGAATATAACGTTTTTCAATTTTAAACCTATCGAGAATACGAGCAAACAATTAATACTAAATGTTATAAGGTCTAGACATGTTTGTTTGATATGTTCAAATTGAGATTGGTTTGATCAGCGAAATAAAATAAAAACAAAATAAAAATATTTTTGTCGTCAGTTTAAAATCTCAACGGCGACTGGTTCAATCACAAAACTAATATTTAAAACGAAGTTTGTTTCTTTTTCCGTATTCATGTCATTATAGCCACTTGGGGACCAAAAGAGGTCTGACTAATCATTTAAGATTGAATAGGTTCCTTAATTATTCCACAAACTTTAAAAACTAAAAGGTATGAATTAACCAAAAATACGCCCTTTGTATCTTTAAATACTTATAACTTCTAAACTAATAATGACAACAAAATAATTAATACCTCACAAAATTTTGTATTAAATAGGTAAGTTTTTGTGATATGTGGTCACTTTTTTTTTGGTATGATAATTTTCTGTAGTACTCATTTGAAAATTTACAACTTTTCATATAAAACAGAAAACTCGGTCTATTTGTTATTGCATTTATTGATACACGTTCGCTAGCCAAAAAATAGCAGTAGTCAAGGATAGACAAGCTATTTGCCGAGGATTCTGAAAAAAAATTAAGCCCGTAACCTTCACAGTTTTTTTATAATTAACATTTTTGTGCAAGAACTCTATGCAAGATTTTGAAAAAATACTAAGATCGATATAACTTTTAAACTACAAAAAATCGGACTACAACTTTTGGGGTCAGGAGATGGCAAATGACCTCCCCCTCACCCCTGTTCGATTTGATCCACACTTTCTGGGACACCCTGTATACGATACTGATCCAAGCGACCAGTTGAAAACAAACGATTTTTAGTTTCATAATCACCATAATATTCTAAAACATTTGAGTATTCTTTCAATAATATTTTAACCCTTAAGAGATACAGGCACTTGTCCAAAGCCCCCATCCCTATACTGACCACGAATTTAATCAACGTTAATTTCCCAAAAAAGCCTTAAAATACACAGCAAGAGTTCAGACGTGTCGAGAGAAATCCCATGTCAACCCTGATATCAAACAGCACTTATAATAATATATCCTATAAAATTCCTTATTATAAACAGGTGATTACCGCGAGGAGGTAACTTCCCATACAAAAATCACAGAGGCACAGTTAATCAGTACGAGAAAGTTGCTAGACGCCGGAGTAAAGATGGGCTACCTTCGACCTGATTACCAAGTTGTCGGTGCTAAAGATCTCCACCATACAGCGAGCCCTGGATCTAACATTATGAACGCGATAACTAAATGGGACAATTATGACCATGAAAACCGTTTCGCAGGGTTAACTTGCTCACAGATACAAGAAAAATACGGTAATGTGACGCTTCAGAAATAATGTAAACGAGGTAGCTACATAGGATCAGTAGTTATTAAGTACCTATCATAGAACACATTAATATGTCTAAAGTACGGATGTAACTCAGTTTTTTGTTACGAAAGCTTTCAAATAAACATCTTATTATATTCATTAAAAAAATACCTAGGCAAATGATGTGTAACATACATATTTGTTTTTATTTAATTCTGCTACTCACGGTAGATTTTTCTTTTTAGTTTTGTTTCTTTTTAGTCTTCTTGGTACCATAATAATAATGTTTTGTCCGAATAATGATCTGATTACCTGATCGGTCTTAACTTTGCCAATTCTGAACGGTGGTCTGTCATTAATTAACCAATGTTCACAAAATATCCCTTATTAGATAGATCATTTTGATGATTACTACTGTGCTTAATAAAGCTGTTGAGATCAATGATAAAACTTTTTCTAGATAAGGCAAAAAATTAATATTTACTTTTTTAATACTTTAAATAAATGTTCTTTTTCTATAATCATTGACTTTTATTAAATTATAGCTAACCCAACGAACTTTGTACGGTCTAACAGTCGCTTCTTTAATTTTTGAGATTTTCTTTGAAGATAAGTAGGTTTTTTAAGGCAATTTAATAAGTTCATACAGAGATAAAAGTAAGTTTTTTTTTTTCTCCGTAAGACTTTGCTTCGTATTTGAAGGAATATTTATTATTATACAAAAAGGTTAGTGAAAACAGTTGTTATTCTCGAGATTTCTACTTAGCAAAACATAGCTTGTGAAAATATATATTTATAATAGAAAACTTACTTACCCATTAATCGCTTCCATCGGCTCTAGTACTCCACATTCCGGTTTCACAATAATTTTCTAAGTTTATTTTTAAGCGACTGATGAAATAACGTTTTCAGAATCTATAAACGTTCATATTAAAGTTTAAATATGTTGTGATTTTAATTAACCGTCTTACAGATTTGGATTTTTATCTTCCTGATTATATTTTAACGAGTTGTTGATGGTGTTAGGACCTGATGTATTTTTATTATTACTAGAGTTGGAAAATATAATAATGAATATAATGTCTTGTTTTACTTTACCTTGTTTCCTTCTGAATTCTCCTAAAAACATACACAGGGAGCTATCCCTGAATATGATTATTTATTAACAGCAATGACTATAAATGGTAGGGAATTATAATTGAAAATAAAAAAAATATTGATGACTTTCAATGAATGACAATAATGTCTTAGTATTATATCCCTTTGGGCCAAAATTATGATACTATACAATGCAGACTCGATTATCCTGACCTCTATAATATAATATCATACAATATTATATTTGCGTAAGTTCGTGACTATACGAGTTATCAAATCAAATAAGTTTTATTTAGACATGAATTGGATAAAAATTAAGTTTATATTTAAAAATAAAATTAGTTTTAAACAACATTAAAATAAAAGGTGTAATAAAAAGAATACATTTACGTGATATCCAAATTATTAAACCACAATGCTCGTTTTGAAAACACTATCTCGTATCCTTCTAATGTTATTCAATATTTTTTCTGAGGAACACTGAACGAAATCTTTTCTAGGGAAAAGTACCTATATCTATTTTCCTCGGACTCAAACGTGTAAATTGTTTTCTGGCATGTTTAATAATCTGTTAAAATAAATAAACACACAACATCATGTATTTACCCCTATTAATTGCTATAACATGACAATTAGTTAGGATAATGGAGTGTCCACTGTAATTATGAGTTTGCAAGCGTTTTCTCTATTTTACATCCAGCCAGTAACCTATATATTTTTCAGTCCAGAAAATCATATTATATATTTTTTTATCTTTTTAAAACCCATGTAATTTTTCCCATAAACATTTATATTGCAAATAAAACAGCTATAATTGTTATTACGTAGACTGGTAATTTTCTATTGCAATAAATGTACTCAAAATGTCATTTAAATATATCTAATTACCATTTTAGTTCAAATTTTATTGAGTCTATTACATATATTTTAAAGCATTTAAGATGATTTAATTACCTTTAACTTTGATGAGATAAAAAACGTTATCTTTTATAAAATAGTAGATATTTTTGATTAAGTCAAGACATAATAAAACTAGGAGTTACAAAACAATAAACACTAATTTCAGGTGAGGGAACCTATTTTCAAAATTCGTCTTTTATTTATTTCTAGTAGTTTTTGAAGCTTGTAATGTAAACAGATCGCGACAGGAGCGCGATACAAAGACACAAATAACATAAAACCCGCAGTGATATAATGACATCGTTTATTAGTATATGTTTAATGAACTTTATTGCAAGAATCGTATAGCTAAATATAGTTGGCATGGCAACAGTCGGCCGACGGTCGCCCCGCTTAACACATATACTTTCCGACTTATCCGACGTATCACAAACGTGAACGACACGAACATTTATTATGTTAAGATTAATTTGAACCCTAGGAAGGCATGCCTCATTGGCGACAGATGAATCTTCTATTATAAATCGGTGTATCGTGTACGATAATCACATAACGAACGTACACGATTCGTATAAACATTTGGCATAAATAACACGACTAACGTTACGACGAACTAAAAATAAAATAAACCCTTATGATAATTCCAAAGTTTTGTAATTCTGAAAGGCTAAAAATCTTTTTATTTTCTGTTTCATTTCTTTTTAGACATCGTTTTGGTATCTCACATCGAGGTTCTTTTAGGCACTGTATTACATGTATCTTTAGAGGTTTGCCGAATACTTAGCTACTGTGTTAGGGCGGCGCCACACTGGTTCACGGGTCGCGTTAAAGCAGTGTGACGGCGGCTTTAGTCAGATCTTAATTTAGCGAAACGGTTTAGTACAATTGCGGTGTTGGACCACCGGGCGTCATCTTTACGACTAGTATACAGTAATAACTATACCCGAAACGATCCGGGACATATTTTATTTTTTTATTTTTTTCAACACTACAACATCAATATCCTGATTATTATATCATTATTTTTTTCACTATTACTATAACATGGTTACATGGGCGTATATGATACAAGCAAATAATTGTATGCGAGTCAAGCTTACAGCATATAACGTTTGTTCAAAATTCCTATATATTTTCTTTGGAATTATTCATAAATAATTTCATATACTCGAATCACACAATTTTATTACGTCCGAGTGGGATAACGTCGCGAGTATTTTTTTAATAATCTGTCATTTCTATTTACATTTAATAAAATGTTTCTATTCTATTACACGTTTATTGAACTTTATAATCGCATCGTATACTAATTGAAGTTTGTTAGGTATTAAGACACGTTTTAATCGATTAAGCATACGATATATCGATTATAAAGTTTCGCATCGTATATATATACATTTAGAACATAAAAGACATTCTATTGAGGATCTTAATTTTACAATTACATCGAAACTTAATCTAGAATCGCGACGTTATTCGATTCGGACGAACCAATCATTCTGATATAAAAGCTGTAACATCTAAGGGCGCATACAACGTTCCGAATTCTTTTCCACACTTCGAGGTACCACTATAAACATCTATTAATTCTGTGAATGCAAATATGAACACATATCATATTGCTCTTTAGTTTTAAACATCAGTCTGAATTTTTATAAATGTCGAAAAGATAACATAAATTATACAACAGATTAAATAAATGATTGAAAGAAGTGTTGAAATCGATTTTATTTTAACGAATCACTCGCAAGTCGTTGAATATATTTGTTTCACCGAGAATCGATGATGACACGTCTTTACATCACTGGATCGAATTTTATTCTCTGTTTGGAAACACGTCGTAACCGGACATTTGTTCATCAAGGATTACATCGAATTCACTCGTTACTCCGGCGATTTATTGCTGCGTTTTCAGAATATTGATATCGATTTTGTTCAAAAATAAATTTATTTTTACACCACTCATTGCAAGACGGCTACGACGTCCTTCCAACGAAACGACTCCACATAGAACACATGAAATTTACAAAATATCTCTTATTTAAAAAATAATCTAATACCAATAGTATTATTGCAATAAATATTTTCTCAGTCTTTGGTTCCATTCCAGTACTTAGCATAATTTCAAATGCTCTCTATTCCGTTTATTATTCTTTCTTTACAAGCTAGATATAAAATTTGTTCGCATTCAATCTTTTTATCGACAGTTGACGCATACCACGTGAAGCCCAGTCGCTGGGTGAACAGTTGAGACGAAATCGCATACACTTTGTAATGCTCAGATAGCAAAAAAAAAAAAAAAAAAAAAAAAAAAAAAAACCAAAAAATAAAATCCACACAATGTAACAAAATTCTGTAATGAGAACCAGCAAGTTTTTAAATAAATACGGTGTTTAAATTCATTATTCTAGACAAAACCGTGAAAAAATTACATGTTAGAATACTATTTGATTACACAAAATGCCGTTAAATAATAATTATAAGACAACGTCGAAAAAATTTTAGTCGTAATTATTGCCAAAGAATAGTCAAATATTCACACTCTCAAACAATTATTATTAATATAAATGTTTTCATAAGTCGAACCCATTGGAACGATAAAGTTATATTCAGGGTCGTATTTTTACTACAGTGAACAAGCACTGATAGAATTTTATTGAATCCTAAAAAAAAAAGAAATTATATTTACAAGAAAAATGTAACTCACTATGTATGTCCTATATAAAATGTTATTGTTCCAATTGAAAGATATGAACGGAAAAAAGGATTGTATAGACCAATACTAAAATGTCATTTTCCCACTATCTGTATTTGGATAATCTATTACAACGTATGTATGTAAATTGCCCCAACCATCACTCAGCGATCTATACCTAACTGGGATAAAACTAATTCCTACGCCCTAGGAGCTTATAAAACTTCAATATGTTTTGTTATTTATTTTTAATTTAATTTTTTTTTTTATTTATTTATTGCACATGAATTATCCAAAATCACAGATTATTCCGATAGAGATCTATTAGAGTCTATTAGGTTTACGATTAACGCGTTGGAGGTAATCAGGATCAGTTTGTACAAGAAAGAATATAGATACAAAATTTTATATATAAAAATATTCAATTTTTTTTTTCAAGGTTACACTCGAATCTTAATTATACGTCGTAATTTACATTCGAAGTTAACGTCACATGCCTCTGAAAATACTCTATCAATTGTTTTGTGTTTGTTCTGAGTCGACATTGTGTTTTGTTTTAAAATCATATTTAGACAAAGCTAAGGCGAAAATTACACTTGTATGATTTGTACCAGGAATTTACGAACGTAAGATTTATATAAATTAACTGTCATTGCTTTTATGTCCAAAAAATCTTACTGTAAGCGCGTCTTGATCTGACTTCTATGTATGAAGTGATTTAGATTACTATAACTGGGTTACAGAGTTATTCGTATTAGTTATGGGGTGTGGAGGTAAAGAGACTCATCTATAGATAAGAAAAGTATTCCTTAAAATGCATGAAATCGGTGGCGCTAGTATTTAGTTTACGTAATAAAGTCACTCTACCTACACGTTTTCCCACTTTTTTGAACTTGTGTTGTGGACACTTTTTCGAATTTAAATTCAAATAACATTGTGTTCCTTACACACTATGGTATCAATTCAGAAAAATACAAGTGTAATCCACTCCTCAAATATTGTCAAACTGTCAAATTCACTGTCAAACAGTCAGTTTGACAAATGTGTCAAAATTAATAGTCCGTTGCATTTTAATCAAGGTGTGAAACAAAGGCCATAGACAATTTTTTGTACACTTTTTTCAGTTAAAATTTTCACATTTTAAGAAATTCGTAGCTGCAAAAAATTGTATATGGGTTCAGGAGAACGATAGCTATATTCTAAGTTCCTGTTTTAGCCATTAGCATTGATCTTAATAAATGAAATTGGCGCTGGCTATTTACTTTTATTCAGATGAGGCAAAAACGTACTATAAAATATCGTTTAAATTTAATTAAAGTATTATCAGGATATTTTTAAGATTGTAGCTATCCATAGAATATTCTAGAAAAACAATGATATATTTCCTTGGTACTATCGTTCTCCTGAAATCTAATCTCTATAAATAAGATAAATTGTGAAAACGATAAATGTTTCTACTTTCTAAGTAGCTTGTTTGTAATTTATTTGTGTTTAAAAGTCAATTTTATTGCTGCGAAATTATATTAAATAATCAATAATAATCAATTAAAAAACAGTAACGTTGAGAAAATTTTAAAATACACCAAAAATATTAGAAATTACTTCATGAAATTGAAAATTTATTTATTTGTATTTAATTTGTTTATGTACAAAAATAAAAAAAAAATTGTAAAAATCGCTCCTTTAAAAATTTGATCCGAGTAAAAAAATTAAAACAGTATATATCAAAAATAAATAAGTTCATTTAGAAAATAAACAATTTTAGGGGTAAATGTACTTCGTAACACTTATTCCAAATTATAAAGTTGTCATTTTAAATTTCGTTGTCCGACATTCGCCATGAGTAATGACCAAGGCAGGTTTGTTGTTCACTTAAATTATAAATATACGGGTTAAAATTATATCAAATTACGCTACAATTAATATTACTTGCAAGATATGAGTTAATTATATACTGGCAATACCTAAAATGCATTTCTAGCGTCCTCTACGGTGACATGTAGAAAGTCTAACTGTATCTCTATTTGAAGTTACATAGGCGTTAATGTGAATATAATTTGCGGAGTGATCAAGCATAACTACAAGTAGATATTACGATGAGATTAAATTTAAAGACAGCCGATTTAATTGTTTAATAGCACATTTTGATACTAATACTTTCAAACGATTCAACATTTAACGATAAATTTCTACACATATTAAGTTACACTAATACTTAAACTTAGTCGGAAGAAATTTAAACCATTTTTTACACGTATTCTGCGATAAAACATCAAATTCCAATGACATGTGGCCTAATACAGTCCTTGTTAAAAAGTATAGATAAAAAAAAATAAACAATTAAATTATTAATACAATTCAACAATATACAATAAAAACATTTTCAACTATACGAAACAACTACTACGGTATTGGTGTTATCTGAATGTCTAATTCATTTCGTGCATGTTAATAGTAATAAATCCTTAACCACAATATTTGACATTTATTAAGGCAGAAACCCGATATACTAATAATACAGACCTACATATTTACATTTTATTTAACTTTCTTTTATGGCTTCAGTGCCATTTTTTTAACACAAGAATTGCTCACAGTTCACATTTGTGAAAAATATAAAAAAATGGATAGAATTGACATTAAAAAATCAAGTAAAGTATTAAGTCCATACTGTTTTCTTTTGAAGAAAGTAATTCCAATAAATAAATATGAAACAATATCACTTTCTCAAAATTCTGCGCACATCAAATTTTTTCAACTTTAAAATGGCTATATATTATATCTTGTAGATCTGTATAATTAGTGATCTAGGGTTCAAAAATAGCACTATTAGGTTGAATCACTTATTATTTAAGAAGTTTATTTGAAAAGGCGATATCGATTATAATTAATGGCAGCCATATTTTGAAACACTCAATGCACACATTCGCGCAATGCTTGATACACTCGATAATGTACTTGCAACGGGTAATAGTAAAAATTCAATCGCTATCCGCAAAAATTTTCCATCAAACATCGTTTACAATTCAATAGAATATTTTATTTTATGGCTTTTAGTTGTGCCATTAGAGCACACTATTTCGCCAATGTCACGTACAATGGAGAAATCACGAAAGAGATTGTTTGGTGCAGATCGTGTACACCTGTAACTTTTATACGTCACAAAATAAAGACATTTTTCACAGTAAATCGTTTAGAAATGTCCTGACGCACATAAGGGATTTTACGTGTAAATGTAAACAAAGAAACTTTTTTATTTCGTAACGCTCATATGTCACCTATTTTAAGATATCGGTATCGTATGTGCATTTTATAAATGAAAGCTGCTAATATATTTTCTCTCAGACTTTTTTAGTTCTAGCAACATTTTTTTTTCATTGCAAATTTTCAAGATAAGTAAGCACACATACTATTAACTCAATTTGTGATAGCGTTAGAGTTCAACTATTAGCTTACGGTTTATTTAAAGAAGAGGAGCATATTTTTATTTAATCTTGAATTTTGTATTTGTTTTTTTATTTTCTCAAAATAATTTGAAATCTTAGTTTGTTCAACAAACACTAGTTTTATTTATTTTAATATTTTATTTATTTTTATAAATTATGCTTCGAGAAAATCAACCGGGATTTTCCTGCCGTCCAAGGACAAAGTATCAGACAACACATTTGCAAGTGATAAAAAAATAATTCGCCTTTTTATAACTATTAATACATACGTTAAATTAATGTAGATGTTTACAAACAATATTTTTTATCACTTGAAACGTGTAAATAATATACATATTGATAGCTTAATTCGTTAACTATATAACTTCATACTCATAAATTTTCGGGACTCACGAAACGACACATTTAAGATGTCATACTTAAAAAAACCATAAGTAATTCCATTAAAGCCACAATCGATTTCATTAAATACGAAAATAATCATTTCATACACTGAGTAATACTATATAGACGTCGTTTACAAAGCCTCCTCTAAGCATCGAGTACAAAATTATCTAGTTTACGAATTAAAGTATCAACACGACATAGTATCGGGAGAAAAGTTTGACCGCACCAATGATAAATCTAATAAGAACCCCAAGTGATATGCGTCAGAGTCGAGACGAACAACCCTCGGAATGGTAACGGAATTTTGAACAACGTGTCTATGCGAAAAAGAACCTCTTTTACAATTAAAAAAAAAAAACACAAACATACGACAAAGCAAATTAACAATTATTTTTGTTTACTTTGATATGTTCTTCGCTCGTTTACAAACTATAATCGGTGATGTGTCGAATCGATTAATGAACAGCTGATTTCGGTATTTTTTTTTTGTTTGATAATTCATATCAGTTTTTCACCTAAATTATATTAGTAAAAATAACGAAAAATTCCCTAAATGCTGCTAAAGAAAGGTTCAGTCTCTCGTGAATACAAATGACGTTCGGGTAAACTATACAACGGAAAGGCACTCTCTGTTCAAGCTCTACGCGCGTACCGTTTACAAAAAACCGAATTACGAACAATGACATCCAGCTAGTAATACAAATAGAATACAAAAAACGTTATACGTAATTGGACTTGAGTGTATTTTTTTTATTTAACATTTTATTTAACATTAGTCTTCTATAATGGAGGGTGCCGTGGTTGATATAGTTTACCGTTCCTCTGATAATTTGAAAATCAAACCTAGGATGTTTACCTACGTAGCAGTAATGTAACTGTTCAGGCCTCGCTCTTCGATGTCCCGGTCTCACTCGGCCAATTGCTCTGAAATTCGAAATTATTTCATTGTTTTTAATCATTATAAATTTATCTTTTAATCTTTTTCAGATAAAGAATTTAATACACAGGAAAATATGGTACAATTTTTCGTCATGAGACTATTCGAGTTTGATTGGTTTGTGCTTACAACTTTTTCGTACTCACAGATGTATTTTCTTACAAAATTGATTTTGAGGCACGCGTTTGAAAACTGTATCTTAGTATGTGTATATAGACACGTTACCATAGTTAAATTATTTATTACTAGCCAATAGTGAAAAAGACCTTCCCAAGAGACGCTTTCTTGTCACTTTTTAAGGCGGAGACTATCTTCGGCTCACAGTACTAACTACAAATCAACGTGTTATTTTGCTTTGAAATAATTCGCTCGGTAGATTTTTTCTTTAACTTCAGTGAAAGTTCATCACTGACTTACTACTTATGTCTTGGGACAAAGAATTTTTTCAAGTTATTTTTCATAGACGCGATCGCTATTCTTACGCTTCCTTTTTCAATATCAGCAGGAATAAAAAATGACTAATGACTGACCAATAAGCTCTCACCCAGACCACAAGCTAAGTAACCCTAATAAGAACCGTTGTCGTCGCTGCTGGACACAGTCCTCCCCTCATTTAGCCTCGCTAGAACGACGCGCGGACCCGTATTGTCCTCCAGCGAGACGGTCCGCAACCTGGCCAATAGGTGCTCGAGTCGCTAGCCATACGCTTCCTTCTAGTTTCAGTAGCAGTATAATATGACCAATGATTTACCAATAAGCTGCACCATAGACAACATCGAATAACTCGTCGTCGTCAGTCAATCGCAGTTCACTGCTATAAAAAGGCCTCCTCAAGTTCGTAACCCTCATCCAGCTATAAGATAGAACACTCACCGGCCAATGGTCTCCTGGGTCTAAACCCGCGGCTGCCGTCGGGTCCACGAGGCGGTCTCGCTAGAACGACGCGCGGACCCGCATTGTCCTCGAGCGAGACGGTCCGCAGCCTGGCCAATAGCCGCTCGGGTCGCTCGGTGCGCGCCTTCGTGATTGGCTTGCTGCTGTAATGTCGTTAGAGTACATGTAATTATGTATGTCTATTGATGGATGTAATTAGTAAAAAAATAATGCAAATAGCAGTTTGAGTTGAAAAGTTTCTCGGAAATAAGGATGAAAAGCTTAATTCACATCATCACTTCAAAGCAGATTGGCTCTGAATATTTTAGTAACAATAAAGTTTGAAGGCCGTATGAAAACGGATGCGTGAGACCTCAATCTCACGGACGGAGGGAATTTATTCTGCTCCGGGCACTGGGGCCTAAAAAAGGGCCTAACTCTTCTAAAAGTTGTTACTTACCCGACTTTAACGACATTACACGCGGACGACTTCCCGTTCCTCGGGTTGGTCAGCATCACGAACTCGACCGAGTCGCCGGGCTGCAAATCCGTAGGGTTACCGCGCACCTCCGACATGTGGAAAAACAGCCGCCTGTTCTCTTCGCCCTCTATTGATAGGAAACCGAAACCACCTGGAAATTATGTATTAGTATTAATAATGGACTAGTGGACCCGCACTAACCTACCCTTACTATATATAAACTTTCAAGATACATTTAAAACCATGTAACATTTTATAACATTTTTAATAAACTATTAACAAGTAAAAGTCATAATGTCACATATGAAAATAATTCTATTTTCTCACATGTAACCTTTAGAATAAAAGGAAAAAGTATTAAGTAATGTAACATATTTTAAAAGAAAACAAAATTGATTATAGTCCTTATCTTACTGACAATGTCGAATTTAAAATAAAAATATGTCATTAATTTACAGTCACGATACCAGAAACTTAAATAATTATTTTTACAAGAGAAGAGATAGAACCATTCAAGACGAAAATATCGTTAAATACTCAAATTATTTTGATTAAGGAAAATGAAATGTAAAATAATAAACACCCTATATTCCTCACATGTGAAGTCGACTGTAAAATGCATATTACGTATGCCAGTAAACGTAAATTAAGTTATTAGCAATTCAGTGGAAGCGTCCCAATAGCTACAAAATAGCATAATAACATGCTCAATAGCGATTACCATGTATAATCAAGTGCAAGGACGTCGAATGCATCATAATTAGATCCGATCAATTGCTCGCCCTTTTCATCAATCATGAGCTATTCGTGATACTAAGTAGTACTACTGATAGCTACTGTTAGTGTTATTATGTTATTTGACGTAATTGTCTTTTATAAAGTTTGTTTCTTTGAATTAAAATTAAATCTTCATTGTAAAATTATTCCGATTGATAAATATTGTAGAAATATTGATTGTGTTTTAGATGTCATCGTGATTGGTTGGATACATGAATAAAACATGTTACAGTAGTTTGGATGAAGTAGGTATGATTTTTTTAAGTTAGAAATTAGATACTCTTTAAATTACTATGACTTATTTGACTAGATCAGGGATTCCAAAGTAGGTTCCCTGGAACAGGCATGACTATTTCCACTGAAGAAAAACTCCACAATTATACAAGTCCTACCTAACATCGACCACCCCCAGCCACTTAATCCCCTAAAAGAACAAGTTAGTAGCTGGCGACATGAGACAGCAGCAGACGACGTGTCGTAATTTCTATAACCGTTTTCTATTTATTTCTATGAAATTCCCTCTGTAGTTAGTGCTAGCTTCGTGTCGCTAACAACAAAGAGAATTTCATATAAATACATAGAAACCAGTAGTGTCGCTGCGACACGTAGTTTGCTGATAAAACCTAAATAATAATTACCTTTAATAGCGTCAACGGTGGCGCGTCTCTTCTTCCTGATCGGCACGATGTTGGTGGCTCTGCCTTCGACGTCGGCTTGAAAGGTAACCGGGTCGCCGACTTGTAAGATTTCACGTTTGCACGCCAGTCCCATTATACCGAATTCGTATGTCGTACCGCCTTCCATTTGAATGAGACCTGGTAAGAAAATAATACATAAGCATATAGTGTTCTATATCTATAGGATACCAATCCGCAGTGGAGCAGCGTGGTGGATTAAGCTTTATAACCTTTCTCTCTAATAGGAGAAGAGGCCTATTATAGTGTTCTAGATAAAACAGACGACTGTGTCCTCTTCTCATACCTTCTCTTATATCATGACATTCTTATTCCTCTATGGTTTCCCTTTTCCTGGTGTTGCAGATGTCCATAGACGGTGATAGCTCTACATAAAGTTTGCACGATCAAACTTTACTCATAATTCGTATCTGATTTGAACTGGTTGGAATTAAATTAATGTCGGTATTTCACATAACCACTACACACTACAATATTTATATATTCTATATAGAATACTTATATTCTAAAAATGTATAAATAGTTAGATTTTATTTTATTTAGCATTAATGACAAAAACAAATCGAAAGGAAAATCTGTTTACATTTTCTTAAAAGCCGGTCGCAATATTTCTTTGGCCATGCCCTAGTTAACGTTTTGGCCAACCAAGACCACTTTAAATAATTCCTCACTATAGTGTATTATGACATTATTTTTCCAGAATCGTGACACTAACGCTAAAGTTTTAATCCGAAGAGCATTCTAAAGTCTTTCCGGTCATTACTCTACTCTATTATAATAGTCTTTCAATGAGATAATTATAAAAAAATGTTTACTGTTGCATTGTTGGAGCAACGATGGCTAGTCATGCTAAATTTTATCTAGGATCAAGTTACTTTTAGGTGGTTTAAAATGAGTTTTAAAGATATATAACTAATAGGACAGGATTTAAAATTGTAAGGAATTCTATGCCCAAAATTTCATTTTAGTTCATTTATGTCATTATTTAGTGTAATTGAATAAATTCAGTTCATTATTGACTTTCTTAAAATTCTGAATTTCATAATTAATATCAAAAAGCCAATACATTTTTATTTTATATTTTATAATATTTTGTTCTATAAGTTAATTAATAATTATACATGGTGTCACCTATTTAACATAGTTTTCCGAAAGTACTATCTATTTACGTATGTATAACGGAAATTACCGGAATTATTGAAACTACAAACGTTTCCTAACATCCTGTATAGGTAATACAGATTTACCGCCGAGGGAAATGAAGTGGTTTCCGGGAGATAGTTAGACCACATCCTCGCAATCTACGTGCATATTATAATATATTGCTCTTGACAAGTTATATATTCCCATTAGAATTAAGTTTTCGTAGAAAATTATATCCGATTTCAATCGGACACTTTTTTTTCTAAATAATTTCTTTATTAATTGTGATAATAATATAATATGGTACCAACTTACAAACTGATACTCGCAAAAAAGTCCGCTTCAAATATCAAGACAGAATGCTAAGAAATTTATCACAAATACTTAGTCTGGCCATAAATACTGTTACACTTAATTATAAAAAAATATTACATTTGAATTTCGAATCTGTCATT
>DVXP01000289.1:0-23007 GCA_018235645.1 Junonia grisea | reverse complement strand
TTCTTCCTAATAGGAGAAGAGGCCTATGCCCAGCAGTGGGATATGTACAGGCTGTGTTACGTTACGTTACGTTATTATGTTTATGTTAAATTTTTAACATTAAATCAAATGTTTATGACACAGCAGTATTTGAACCTGCTTATTTCAGCTTATGGCATACTAGCTAATTGAACTATATACTTATAATTAAAAAAAAACCTTTCTACTATATTTGGTACTTCTATAAATAATTATATTTGATTTGTCTAGTAAATCTTTATTGCGCGTTTTTATTTGAAGTTGTTTTATTTTTTTTAGTACTACTATTTTGACTGAGAAACTGTTTATATGTTATCATATTAATAAGCTAGACACATTTCCATCTGTTGCTACATCTGTGTTAACTACTAAACTGATTGTGATGATGTTGTGCGAGTTTCCTTCTTTGAAATTAATAATGTACACACACTTAATATTTTTTTATATAGTTGTATTATTGAAGCGCTGAAATAATATCACATGTGAATGTATTAATATTTGACGAAATATTTTTACTTTTATTTTATGATAAATGTTTCCATTTATTTTCAGGTACATTCGTATTTACGGATTAAAATTTGGAAAAGAAGATCATATTGCTTTGATAAAATTGGCCTATGAACTTGTTCTGATACCAGACTTAGAACCATGCAAAGTTCACAAATTTGCTACAATGTTCCTTATGTTAACAAAGTAAGTAATACTTATAACAATGTATATGTTATGCTCAAAGATCGTAAACGCTCAGTGAGCAAAAAAAATAGCACACAATGCACTGTGGTCACAGTAAAATGTTCATGTCGCGAAATTCGTATTGTGACTAATGGAAAAGCAGACGACGCGTTGTGGCAAACACAGAAATACCAACCGATCTTTGAGCTTAAGATATATAATGACATAATTTTGAATATATTTAACATTTTTATATATTTTTTCAGGAAAAGATACCTCTTAAGTCCAGAAGAACTTACGCTCCCGTGGCGACCTCTGTATGAAGTTGGTATAAAGATTTTTGATAAGAGTTCTACAAGTATCGGCATGTACCACTACCTAACGTATGTCAGGTTTGAATAAAGAACACATTTCCACACACATACCTAACTTTAAATATAACGAAACCTTTGGTAGTCATATGACTGCTAAAGATTACCACAATCTTACACATGCACAAAAGAAATAGGATTTTCTATAAAGATAACATGTAGGCTTAAAACATGAATACTGACGTCTCATTAAACAATATATGTATTGAATAGTGACACAAAAACATCCTAGAAACTTTTCAAACAGCAACATTCAGCTTTTAAGGGATCTTATTCTTATAAGTTACAACAAATAAGCATATAAAAAATTGTTTGTTTAGGCGCAAATCTTCTGAGAATCAAGAGATGTGTATGGTCGGGATGATTCGGAAATTTCTGTCAGGATACGGTTTAGATGACGCGCTCGAATTATTTGGACTTGCCGAAAAGAATGAAAATGATCTTCCCACGTAAACCATAATATAATTTGGGTGCTTAAATATTTTGGTGGCAGTGGAGAAGGGTTCACAATTCACTGGTTTCACTGATATTCATAATCATAAAAGTCGTAAATGTACTCATAAGGTGAAATATCGTTAAATGTGTATAGATTTAGGGACTATTTTAACGTAATGGTTACTCATGTATTTCACAATTTAGCACCATCAAAAAGCTAGGTAGCAGGTTGTGCATGGGCGGTGTAGTGCTGTGCTATTGAAATATACTATAACTTTATAAATAATTATGTTTTAGGTCCTTGGAGGGATCGTACTTGACTATGGTTAAATGCGCAAGACCGTAAGTTTTTCAGAGTCTATACTTGTACGCTTAGTACACTTTTTATTTTTATTTTTTGGTACTTGTCCTGTTTTAGGTATTTTGAAGTATGTGCAACAAAGGAGATATTAGAGGAGTTGCTCCCATTGATTTGTCCCTGGTCATCAAACTCACAGATGATGGGCCCGCTCACTACCTTTTTGCCGGTAGGGCTACACCCAAAGTACGCGAAACAGGGACACGAACTATGGTTCGACCAACTAATGACATTATGGGATTCATGTTACAATTTCCAGTGTGGAATTTCTGTAAGATTTTTCATATAGTTCAATATGTAAAACATGTGAAATATTATAGTTGATTACAAAAACTGAATATATTTTTTCAGGATGTAATGATACTTTTCGCTGGCTTAGCTAAAAAGAATCCGGGCGCGATAGATTGGACGCCGCATGTACCGAAATTGTTCATGCGATTCCTCCACGCACTGAACTTACCTGTTAGTTATAAGGACATGCAGTACTCTCGGAATCATTCTTTAGGTGAGTTACATTAAAAATATATTTCAAATTTTGAAATAAATACATACATACTATTGGTTGTGTTTTTAATAATATAACCAATGTCTTTTTTAGATATGAAGAATGTAGCAACATGGATTGTCTGGACAATAAACCCAGATGGTGTGGTGTTGAAACATCTCCGGTCATTCCTTGCTGGAATCGAAAGCTACTTACACAGCGCTAACGCCGGTCGTTGGTCTTTCAAACTGCGCGACCTTCTAAGAAAATTGGCGAGAGAATTTCTGAATCGGTATAATGCTTCTTACCAAGTTTCAAGTCATAATTAAACATTTATATATTTACTTAAACCAAATAATTTTATAAATATTTATTTTTTAGAGTACGGCGTGAACGCGAGAAAAGGTTACAGAAAACTTGGGAAAACTTAACACCTGAGTCATACCGACTCCGAGATGAAGATATAACAGAATTCGTAAATATTGTACTCGAGCCAACATTTCAGGCTGTGTACAGCAGAAGTGGTTCCCTAGACATTTCCATCGCTTTACAAAACTTAGCCACTCTTCGCCCTGCAATTGTTATACCTCCTCTGCTTGAAAAATTGCGAACTTCATTAACATCTCTCACAGAACCTCATAGAGTAACAGCAGCAATGTCGGCAGTTGCAGCCGTCGCTCGTCCCATGCTTAGAGGAGCAGACGCGGATTACCCTGAAGGACCTACCCATGTAGTCCCTTTCCTTATGGCCGTACTTCCGGGCCTCGATCCAAACGACATTAAAAAGACATTAGTCACATTACATTTTATACTCATTTTTAGTACCATGGTACCATATATCGACTGCAGTTCCGCACATGAGTACTGGCCAGATCTTACAGAAGAAGAATTACTAGTCTGTGAATCGACAGCTCAGTTAGAAGACTTTGTCTTAATCTTTCTGGACAGACTCTTCATAATAATCGAATCTAGCATCCTAGAGCATGCACGTCTTGATACTAAAGATTCCGATTGGGTGAGAAGCAAAACTGATGCAGTAATGGAAACTGCTATATCTTCTGCCGCAACAGCTGTATTGACACAGTGTTCGCCTAAAATATTCAAAGAGGCATTACGAAAATTCAAGTCCTTTGCAACAGAAACTACCTTCGAAACGAACGTTTCTGGAAGCATGGTTGGTGTGCTCTTACACGTTTTTGCTCGAATAGATTCTGAATCTACGTTAGCTGCTTTTTTGCCAAAACTTCTAGAAGAATTAGAAGAACTCATATCTAGTGATGAAGCTTTACGCGAAGAAAATCCGCCCAGAGATCTCGTTTACAGATTAGTCCTCTTAATGCATGTAGTAGAGTGTGACGGTACTGTCCTGCTCAAATATATTCCGCAAATACTGCCCGTGTTAGATAGGATATTAAAATTACACGCAAAATATGCATTGACACGTGCATGTGAAGTTTTAAGCCGCATCTTAAATTCGATGTCTTATGTCGATTTAAAAGAATGGAAGAGTTCTCCTAAAGATTTTGGCAGTGCTCCTGAAAAATGGCTACCAATTCGCGAATGGGGTCGTGGATGTGCTTTGAAGGATACAAACTTTAAATGGCACATACCAAACGCCGAAGAAGCGGAATGCGCTCAAATGATTTCCGATAGATATCTTAAGCATGAGGTTATACGACTCAAGCAGTGGTTAAGCGGTGAGCGATCAATGTCTCGTGAGCGAAGACTGAGGAGCTTCCATATTATCAATGCTGTTATGTCCTGCAGTACATTTTTGCCACAACCAGACGAGGAGCCTGTTTCTTTGTAAGTTTTACTGCATAGCTACATATAATTTTTCTCTGATGGAGTTATTCTAAAGGAACACCTTACTCTTTTAGGTTAGAGTCACAAGTACCAGCCACTAGTATGCCGTTCACTAACGGCGTCCCATACACTGTGACTCTAGACGGTGAAAACATGCGAGTTGCTTTGACACGCCTTTTACTCGAAGTGCAGGCGAAAATGCTCGCTGACAAGACTGACGATACACGTGGCTTGGAAATGCTTCTTCAGGTATGTATAATTATAATATTCAGTTTTTTTCAGGTATGTATAATAATAATATTCAGTTTTTAAACATTGGGTAGATCTATTCTTTTTCATATGTTCCTCAGTAGCTGTGTAATATTTTTTAAATGTATTTTTTTTCTAACTTAATAAGTAATCAAATTAGTTACGCGCCAAATTAGAGCCAACATCAATGCTTGCAATAGCAAATCGATTGTTAATTTGTTAATTTCTGGTATGACGGTAATTTGTAGTATAGCCAGCCATTAATATCAGTTTTGATGCCTTCAGTAGGTATTGTAAGTTTGTATGTATGGAGGTAGTAAGATTTGTTAAAAAGCTATTTTTCATTTCGCTAAGACTCCTAGGAGTGAAATTAAATGAAATGTTTTTATTCAGATTTGGAATAACATTATTCACTTTCTGAAAGTCAAATCAATCTACTACAAGTACCTACAACAAAAAAACAAGCGCAAATACCTTTAAAAGTGAAATTGTCGACATGATAGCCATTCTTCATCACGAATAAAATTTCACACTGTCTCAGGTATGGGAGCGCGTGGTAGTCATGAAGGGTCTCCGCACGGGCCCCGGTCTGGAGGCGCGCATGCGGTCATACAGCGCTTTAGAGCGGGCGTTGGACGGTCGCGGGGGGGAGCGGGCGAAGGGGGGTCGTGCGGCTCCAGCGCGTTTGCGCATGCTTGTGGCAGATGCAGCGCGCTTGCAGGACGAGTCCAGGCTGGACCTGGTCTGCGATGCCGGGATCACGCCGTCAGCACTGCAAGCGCTGCATGCGCTTTACGATCTCGCTATCAATACATATAGCTCGGTAAGTTGTGACTACCTGATTAACTGAAAAGAACATGTTTGTTTATTTAAGATTAATATTCTTATCTATCAGTATTGTAAGTACATTTTTACTTTGAATGATTATTAATAATATTGTGAATTTTCAATTTTTTATGCAATTAAATAAACCTGCGCGACAGTGGCGTCACCTAGTGATATTGATACGTGATTTTACAATTGCATGAATATTATTTTAAAAAAAATAGTGAATGCTAAATTTAAAATTATTTTAATATACATACATACCTATAACACAATTAGGTGCGAAACTACATTATCATTCATCATATTCATTTATCACCAGGTCCGCATCCTAGCCCAAATCCGTCTATACTGGATGTTAAGCCACTACCCGTACTCGTACCGTGCGTTGGTACCGCGTCTAGTGGATCTGCTTGGTACGGGTGGGGAAGGGGATGAGTGGCACGCACGTCACAAGGGCGCATTGTTCATGTTGCTGGGACCCAAAGCCGGGCCCCTTGTGGCTAAACAGGACTGGGAGGTGGTGAGGGCACTGTGGCCAGCGATATTGAAAGCGCCGTTGAGCGAAAAGCCCACTATACACCGGTAAGTGTAATAAGGATAACATACCCTACGTTTAAACGATGACACAAATTGTGACATAAATGTCAGACATATCAGACATCAATATCTGTACTCTTGTATGGAATTTTTGCAGAATACCAATGCGACAGTTAATATTGTGTCACAATAAAAACACTTGAGTGTATGCTCTTGGTGTATAGTATAGTAGTCTAAATGTAGCTTTATATTTTTATTTCGATGTGTGAGATACTAAACTAGCGAAGGATGACATACAGAAATTTTTTACTTTCAGTTCAGTACAGTTTTACTTTCGTACAGATCATAAAACTAAAAACCTAATTAAAATATTTCATTAACAGATTAGAACACGCCTTTAGCGAAACCTTGCATCGTCATTTCCCCGCAGTGAATACTCGTCTAACAATGGCCGAAGAAGCAATAGACGCTGCTAAGTTACTTCTAAATGAGGAGCAGTTGAACGATGCTGAATTTATAGAGCAATTGGACAAAGCTGAGGAAAGAGAAATAGCTACTTCTGATAAGACGGAAAAAGTGTATATCGATCTTGTGGATGAGTTGGTTGATATAGCAGAAAATTCTAACGGGTAAGTAGTAAATATTTAAATAGATTCAGAGTAAATATGGTAATGGACTAATGGTATTACAGAAAAAATATATGTGTTGGAAAATTTTAAATTGATTTTTTGTGCTATATACAATATGATTTCGAAGTTATTCTACATTTATTTAGATATTCTACGTCTGTTTAATAAAACCCAACAGCCTCAAGCAAGCAACTTGCTTTCTTCCAATAATCAAAAACCTTAAAACCAACTTTTATGGCAACTGCACAATTCACGATTGTTTTTAGTCAATGGCGTCGTCTCGAGCTAGCAATGCAGATGCTAACCTACTGCCCCCTGGTTCAAACCCCATATCCGCCTCGCGCCGTCCGACTCATCGTACAATCGCTTGTTCACGACGACATCATTGTAAGAAGAACTGCGCAAAAACTGACGCACTTCGCTTTGAAGCAACGGAAACATAAGTTGAAGAAAATTGAAGTTGACCCGTACGAAGTAGCGGGAGTCCCCAAGCCAGAAAAACATATACCAGGTTATTGTCAAAACTGTTTATTTTTTCTCAATACTTTATATAAATATATAAATAAATAAATTGTACTTTTTGTAGCATTACTATAGCATGGTGTTTTAATTTTAGGTTATAGAAAAGATCTAGAATGGGCGATGTGGGGTGAGAATAAGGAAATAAAAACTGATGAAGAATGGGACAAACCATGGTTACGGGACTATAGTTACGGCTTTTACGCTTGGCCGAAAAAAATTAAGGTAATCATTTGTATAATTCAAAATAAATGTAAGGTTTTCGAACTTAATTGTCATTCAAATGGAGGTTTCTATAAGTGTTCTAGTAATGTAAGTGTAATAAGTATGTAAAACGACAACTCTTTCTATTTAACGAGCGATATAACTAGTTATAAAATATAAAATTACATGATATAAATATTATAATATAAAATATAAAATTTTCATCTTCAAAAACATCAACTATTTTTTTTATAGTTGTTAGGATAGTTGATGTTTTTGGAGGTGAAAATTTTACTAAGTTAAAAAAGTCAATTTTTTATCATCGACATATAACATCTTATACTTACAGAATTCGGCATTTGAAGGACGTTAGTATAATATCGAACACCATATTTAAGTTACATTAAATTTTAATAATAATGTATGCGCAATGTATTTCTAGGTGGCGGCACCGATCAAGGAGCAATCATTCTCAATAGACAAAGCTCCCGAAGACATGGAAGAAGGCGAGCGCTACTTGTACGAGTTCTTCAGTGACGCAGCGAATATAGACCGTCTCGTGGCGTTTCTCACTGTTGAGGAGAAGAAGGGGAAGGACAAGTTCAATGGAATACGTTTTGCGATGTTTAGGGTGTGTGTTTTTATAATTCTAACATTTTTATATGCTTAAAATGTTAACATAAAAAAAAAAAAAAAATACTACAAGAAGGCTTCTTGAGTCTTACTTTTGAGAATCATTATATTTGTGTTAATTATTATACTTGTATGAATTGTATTCAAATTTTAAGCTTAATGATTGAAATTGAACAAGTGAATCAAAAGGAACTTTAGTTATTCCAGGACATTCTTAAATCGAGTTTTTTCAATTATTTTACAACTTACAACTATAAATCAATTAGTCCAAAATTAAATTAACCTTCTCACCACCAGATGGCGTTCGCGCAATTCGGCGAGCGCGTCTCAGACCGTCTGCTAGACCACGCGTTGCGCTGCGCTGCGGACGCGCAAGAGGCACCACAGCGCTTCGCAGCTGAGCTGGCCGCCGCTGCTTTACGCGCGCCACGCTACTGGCCACGAGAACGAGCGCTGGCCATGCTGCACAAGGCCATGGATATTATCAAAGCTGGTGGGAACTTCTTCTTCTACTTTTGGATAGGGCTTTTTTGGTGCACGATGACAGGTTTCAATAGACACAACTACTGGAGAAGAAGTTTGGGTTATGTAAGATTCTTATTGGTCATGGTCAGCTGCGTTGTTTTATCTGCCGACGCGCGAGCGCTGTGGTGCCTACCACAGTGCTTCGCCGCCGAGCTGGCGGCCGCTGCTCTCCGCGCGCCGCGCTACTGGCCACACGAGCGAACACTGGCGATGCTGCACAAAACCATGGATATTATTAAAGCCGATGGGAACTTCTTTTGCTTTTGGACAGAGTATTTTGGTTGCGCAGGGGAACATTCATAGATATCCAGTCCAGGGGGTGGATATTTAGTTATGTGAGATTCTTGATAGGTGTGAGTGTGGCCAGGGTCCGCTGCGACGTTTCTTCCATTTGACTTGTTTATGCATCATTTTGGAGTTTTGCTGCCGTGTCGGCTGCAATACTAGAGTTATAAGCGCATTAAAATATTACTCTGTGTTGGCGATTGCTAAGCAAAAATACATGCGTAGTAGAAATATCGCGTGTCGATTGCGAATGATTAGCCAGTTCCCATCCCAGCAGCCGTGTAACGTGCTATGTCGCGCAGGTCTGACGGCGGTGACGGCGGAGACGCTGGAGGAGTGGGGCACGTGCGTGGCGACCGGCGTGGAGAAGCTCGACCCGGTGCGCGGCGCGTCCGTACTGCGCGACCTGCTGGCGCTCTGTGCTCCCCCGCGCCCCCACGCCGACCCCGACCGCGCCGCCTCCTTCGTGCTCTGCGCGCGCCTCTACGCGCTGCAGGTCAGCACTAGCGACGCTCACACTGTACACTGTACACTGTACACACCGCGCCCCACGCCGACCTGCTGGCGTCACTCACAGTGCTTACGTCAGATGAGATTGAGGATGTAATTCTCTGTCCTGACATGCCGCACATAACACAGACTACGACTACGCACTAAACTACGTAGTTCGCACTACGAGGATTGAAACCACTTCCGAGTTTAAATAAGTACCTAGTTATAATTTCCAAACCCTAAAATAAAAAAAAAACTAATCCTCCGAAAACATTAACATGCATTCTTCTTTTTAAAATTAAAATAAAATAAATTTAATCATATACAGGGAGCTCTCGGATCACTCACATGGCGCACAGCACCGCTAGCCGCTGAACTGCTGAAACGACTGGAATCAGCGGACTTCATTCAACATCCCTACCAGAATGTTCGAGAATCTGTGGGCAGGTAGGACATTGTATATGTTACGCTCAAAGATCGAAAACGCTCAATAAGCAAAAAATAACACACAACGTGTTTTGGTCACAGTAAAATATTCACATCGCGATATTCGTGTTATGGCTTATATCAAAAAGATCACGACGCTTTCTGGCAATCACGAAATTCGTGTCGTGGCTGACATGCTATTTTAACATAAATTACTAGTTTAAATTACTATATACTAATAATTTGTAACATTAAAAAAACGTATATTTCAATAATTACAAATATTAATTATTCGCAGTATCCTCATGACGATATTCGACACGGAGCTGGTGTTCCCGGGCGGCGAGAACGGTGGAGCGCCGTGCTTGAAAGACTTCCTGGCCACCGTCAAACCCAGGCTCGCTGCTCTATATGATGAAAACGGGGACATTGGTATGTTATATACTTTGGTAATGTTTATATATTGTTTATATTATATTACTGCAGCTGTTAACGACCCCCAATTATTTTCATGATAGTAATTAGTAGATAAATAAAATAAATTAATTAAGTTATTATTTTTCTGGTAAGACGAAATTATAATGTGTCCCTGTTTTAATATAATTGTAAGTTTTTAGTTATATAGTTAGATTTTCTTTTTTTTATTTCTACTTCTATGATTAGAGTGGCCAACCGTCTTGTTTCTTCAGGTCACCATACCTGTACATTTATTATTTTATGATTTTTCCTAATTTTCTACTTAAAATCGCATTTTTTTTTTATTATTTTCAGATGTCAACTTTGTCTATGATACAAATTTTTAAGTATATTTAATTTCCAGTGATAAAGACGGCGGTGTCAGTGGGCGGGCAGTGCGGGTCGCGCGAGACGTGCGTGTCCGCGGACAGCCCGGAGGCGCCGCTCGCCGCCGCGCCGCTCAGCGCGCTCGCCGCCAACAGCCTGGCGCGCCTCGCCGCCGACACCACGCGTGCGGACCACGCGCACCAGGTAGAGTTCTTAGGGTTACAAACTCACAGGTTTTCTTTACCTTGAGGAGCAACATTGCAAAAGTTTTAGGAGAAAAAAAAATTGGAATTGTTCTTAAGTGTGACTATGCTAAATCGAGTATTAAGAACACAACTATGTATATAAATGATTTAATCACGATTACGTTCTTGGCATGTTTAAATCAGTCAAATTATTCAGGTTAGACATATGTAAGAAACTACAAATTATACAGTTTACAATAAACCCTAGTTAGGCCCTACTACCAACGATACAATCTTTATATATGTGTCTAAACCAGGCGGAAGGCGGCGAGGCGACAGAGGGGGAGGGCGAGGAAGCGGCAGCGGACAAGCAGCTCGTGGAGCAGCTGCACAGCGCGCTACGCTTGTCAGGAGACGCCGCGCCCGCGCCGCTGCACCACGCGCGCGCTGTTAACCTGCTCACCACCGGTGAATACACTTACCTCACTAGCTTTTTTATGACGCAAGATAAATCTTCATAGATACCCGACTTCCCCCGAAGAGTTCGGGTTATGTTAGATTGTAATCATTAAAAATTTATGATGGCCGCCGTCAACACGAGGAGGGAAAGATTGCCAGATCGCTTTCCCTACTGCATGTACATCCACTGCCCCTACCGCACCATTTAGTCGTACCCAAAAATTTGTATGTATGTACATAACAAACAAACTCAAAATCTACTGGATAAATTTCAAAATTTATTTTACCATTAGAATGCTACTTTATCCCTAATTAACATAACCTATATTTTAGGTACATACGTGAACTTTTTTATAACCTTTGTTTAGTCCGTGCGAAGCAGGAATGGACTGCTTGTATGATAAACTCAATACAATTACATTAAACTATGCTATTTATATCCGTAGTTCTTCGCGGCTGCATGGGCGTGATAGTCCGTGGAGTGTACGGCAACACGGAGACGCAGTACGAGCTCGTCAGCACAGCGTGCGCACTCGCATCGAGAGGTCCCCCACAACCACATGAGGAGCTCCCCCGCGCCGCCGGGGGCTTCCTGGCCAGCCTGGCCCTCGCCAACCACTCGCATTCCGCCTTCGACAAAGCCCTGGAAGTGCTGGAGTCTCTCGCAGAAGGCAGGTCATGGTGGGCCCGCTTGGCGTGCCTCGACTTCGCTCAGCCGTTGCTCTTCTACGGGCTGCCGATGTTATGCGACGAACCGGAGAGGGCGGTTCGCGCTGAGAGATTCGCGTTGAAGCTTATGCGGGATTCTAGAGTTGAGGTTGGTGCTTGAACTATTTAATTGTTATCTCAATATCTATCATCATTTCATTCAACAGTAATCGTAAATTGAATTTTTTTAATCTTAATAAAATTGTCTAGCAAAGTGTAAAATTGAGTGTTTTATTTCACCAGGTACGACAATCCGCGGCGAAATTACTAACTGGTCTAATGCATTGTCGTGCGTTACCAAACGAAGAAAAAACACTCAAGTCTCTAATGCGAAGCTGCCGGTCTAAGGAGCTGGTAGAACGACACTGCGGAGTGTTAGGTCTCTGTGCGTATTTAGCTTCTCGGCCATACAGCTTAGGCCCGAGACTTGGCCACGTTTTAGCAGAATTAGCAAGACATACGAGTGCACCGGATCCGGTACCGGCAACTATAAGAACCGCTTTAGCAGACTTTCGCAGAACGCATCAAGATGACTGGCCCAAACATAGAGAACAACTCACAGAGGAGGAACTGGATCTTTTAGCAGATTTAACCTCGCCGCCGTCATATTGCGCGTAAATAATGAATACCATAATATTATACTTAGGTGTTATATTGCCAAGAAAATTAATGGCATAACAATTATGTATAAATGTGAGACATATTTACAATTATTAAAATTAATCGTATAATACTTAAATATTGAATACAATGAATAATAAAATAAAATCTTGCATATTCTTTTGCACGTCGGCGTTTAGGCGACACTGGATCCGACCAATTCTTATCTTGTATAGAATTGTTATTTCAATGAACTTTTGAATTAATGTACCTTTTTATTAATTAGCTATAAAGTTTACTTGCTTGTTTTTATTTTCATAAATATGTTTTACACAGACACACAATCTATATTGAGGAGTGGGATCTTATTTCCTAGTATATCAATAGGTGCAGGAATCTTAATGATGTTAATATTGTATAGATTTTGTTTAAGACGTGGGTATATAGCAATGGTGGACTTGGCAATGGTAAACTTCATGGTAATGGTTACATTGGATGGGGCGGCAGAAAGAGCAAAGGTCAACCACAACTTACTCCACAAGTTACACTTGTTTGAAAAACATTTTTTTGCTCTTTGGTGGTGGAAGGTTTTGCAAGTACCTCATTTGTTAAGTTATGGTTCGTGATATTATATTCATTTAAATGACAATTACGGCAAGGTACATACTTAATTGCTACATAATTTTAAGTTGTCATGATGCATGTTACAATGTTCAAGGATCTATATTTCTTATCGACAGTTGAAAGGCTATTTGGTCTATGCGCCATTTTTTCACATTTTTATACATATCTGGAATCAGGAAATTGTTCTCTATCCTAATGTTTATAAATGTATAATTTAAAAAAAATGGCGCTTAGACCAAATAGACTTTTAACCGTCGTTATGATATTCGCTGACTGAACAGTTTAGCTTGTATTGATCTGACCAACAAACAATCGCATTGTGACCAGTTACAGAACATTGAAATGATTTAATCAAATGCTTCACCTTCAAATTAAGTAACAATTAAGTATAGATGTGTATATTTTATGCATTTGTTTCAATACAAATATTTACATGAAATATTCAATTTTAAATAACAATTGCTTAAAAATAAATAAAATCCAGTACTTCTGTTCTCGTTTGAAAGATTTCGAATTTTGTTTATTAGTCTTTTTTTTTGTTTTATTATTTTAATAGATCTGTCTATGTACATGGGCGTTATTTTTTGTATAAACTGTATATTATTATGAAAACATTTCTAGGAAACTAATAAAAAAATAAAATACATGATAATTTCAAAATGTTTTTTATTTCAAGAGATAATTATTGTTATTTCTGATAAAATATGATTCATTAAAAATTTCCAAGTATATCCATAAATATCAATTAACTTTTTTTTTGTAACTAAAATAGCATCATTTTGCTTTTGTCGAAATTATTCAGTTATTTTTAAAATAAAGTTAAGGTCTCACACTTATAAAATATAGTTGTTTATAATTATTTAATTCCGCTAAAAAGTTCTTGACATGATTTGAAATTATTGAACAAACAGTATTAAAGTACGAAAAACCATGAAATCGTCCCAATTATTTAAATTCTTTTTCATACAAATACATGTAAAAATCAACAATCAACAGCAAAATAGTTGTTTTTAACATAAATTATTATCTATAAGTGTAAAGACCTTGACAAACCTGTGTGCAGGTTTGTGTACTATAATAATCTCGGATATTACTATACAGTAAGTACTAAAACCTCAACTTCAAGGATATGTCACATTACCTTGCGTTTTTATATTATGTTTTAAGCAAAGAAAGGATCACTTGTTTTCAAAAAAAAAAATCATCAACACTTCACTGTTTAATTCTATAAGTGGAAAAATATTTCATAAACAAAAATCATTTAACAAAACATTTTTGTGTACAGCTGTTGTTTAATTAGGAAAACAGCAAAAAGTTTTTTTTTTAGAAAATAATTAAAACTAAAACTCTTCATTTACACCATTACCTTCGGTCGTCTACATCTGAAAGGATGAAAAATATATTACTCAGAAATAATTAAAAGAATACAAACTGTAAACATCTATGTACACATTGATAATACTTACTTTTACCATCACAGGCTACAATTTTTACTTTATCCACTTTGGCTACTTCCTGGACTTCCCTAAACTCTACATCATTTAACATGAATGTCCATACATTATCACAAAACCTGTAAAATAGATGTTTTTGGTTGAGTTATATGAACATATTTTGATAAAACATATGAATGCAGCTGTAAGTATATAATATACCTGTAAGTGTTTAATTTTCCTGCTTTAAAAGTTAGCCTAGATTTCACTCTGTTGGATAGGGCTTGATTTATAGATCTATCAAATTGTAACATTACCTTTAACGCCAATGAATGAGTTATTTGACCATACTGCAAGAAAAAATGTACAATTAACGGCGTAATTTTATTAAAACAAATACTATTCGACATACAATGATCATTAAATACCTGTATCAATTCCTCGAGGCTTTCCTGTAACGTGTTACCAATTGTCGTATTTCTATACAGTTGATATGACATAACTGCTAATTTAATTTACGTTGTTTAAATATTCTAAATTGCGTATTCTAAAATTTTACAATTAACTATCTATTTGCAAGCGAAGTTTTCCTGCATATCAAAATCAAAACGGATGCAATCCAATCTGTCACAGAGTATATAGCAAATGAAAAATATCGGTTCCCTATTGTCTTTTACCACTTGGCAATAAATTGTTAAATAAAAAAAATAGTTGATAGATAGATATTTTTTTAAGTTAAAAGTATCTATCAATTTACTTTCTAGTAACCTAAATATTGCGGTGTAAGACGTTTATTATATCTAATATTGAGTGTAAGATTTTTTTCGTTTACCTATGACATCAAGTTAACAACAGCTGATTCAAGTGACATTAATATGATAATGACATTCATGTTGTAAACATTTTGGGAGGTTATATTTCAGATTTAAAACAAAAAATGGATTAATGTAATACAATTTAATTAGAATTTGTTCATATCAAAATGGCATTATACAAAAGCTTTAAACTAAATACACTACAAAAATGTTATCTTTCTACTGTGTTATGCAAAACCTTCGACTCGAGTTTATTAAAATTTCCGTCTCTTATAAATAGAATACCACAACGGCAATTGTTCTGGGAGAGGGATAGAAAAGGAGGCTATAATACTAAAGAAAGTGTTAGTAAAATCCAACTTATTAAAGATGGATTCAAAGAATTGAAAGGGGAATTTAAATTGTTAGGTGAAGAAATAAAAGAGTTCATAGCAGCAGATCCATTGCTTGTTGCGAGACCCGGTAAGTGAAAACTTGAATACTTTTAACTCTTAATCACTTTATAACAACTTTACAATCATGCTATAAGTGTGAATGTCAGTGTAAAGTAGATTAGAGTAGGTAATTGTAAAATAATATATAAAATATATATTGTCTTTACAAACTACTGTTGATAGCATCTTGAAAAAAATCCATTTTAACATAATTATATAAAACTAGCAGCCCACTCAGACCAGGCTTTGCACGGGTATTTTACTAACTTTTTTTGGAAATTTAATATAGCCTATGTTCACCGGAGATAATATAGCTTCCCAACAGTGAAAAAAAATTTCAAATTGGTCAATCAGTTGTTACAGAGCCTATTTAATTCAAACACTCAAATCTTTTCTCTTTATAATATTAGAATAAATTTCTTCGGTATCAACATTAATATTGTAAACAAAGTTAGAAACCCTAGAAGTGTTATTTGTTAGGATTGGAATTGGGTTCATAGGGACTAAATTTGCTAGATTTTCAAAGATTATTACTAAACAAGAAAATATTAAGTCAACTAATCAATGTCTATCCTTATAGAAATCTATTTCAAAAAAAGGCTTTGAGTACTTGTATAATAATATACCTAACAAAGTTTTCTAAAGGGTATTAACTGCTCTTAGAAATTTGTAGTATGAATAATTGGCAACAATAGTTTGTAGATATTTTTTTTTTAATTTGGGCAGTTGTGACCATAAAGCATAGATTATTTAGTATAATACTTTGGCAGTTGACAAATCAATTAGGCAGCAGAAAAACCTCCAAAAATGATATTTTATGTGTAAAGCATATAATATATAATTTAAAAATTATTCCTCCCATCTCAACCTACTTCTTTAATCCTCACTATTTTTTTATTTCAGATAAACTATCCAACATGATTATCCTTCTAATTTTCACTTTTGTAGATAAATAACCATTTTTTACCATAGTCTAAATAAAACTATCCTAATAATAAATATCTACTTGTTAAGTAATAGCTAATTAGCTGTATCTAATAATTCCTTTCCTATTCTAATAAGCTACCTTAAAAATGTTTATAAAATTCGAATGTGAATAATAGATATTCCAAACTATGGTCACTTTCGGTAGGTAGGTACATCACATTTTTATTTCTAGAATATGTACAATTATATCAAATATGGAATATAAATTCGCACTTATTATACTTAACCTGTTAAGTAACCTTGTCAGTTTGTTATGTAACTATAATTTTGTAAATATTTATAGAAATAAAAATGTTACATGAAAGATGTTGCTAATCTGGAATACCGACAGTGAATGTAATTTGGAATACTATGCACTGTCGAATTTTATACACATTTTTAGGGTAGGGTCAAAACGGAGCCCATATAATTTCACCATGTTCGTCTGTTAGTCTGTCTTGCCGTTGCCATTTAATTAGGATTGAAAGAAAAAATATTGCGGCTAACTACCTACTACCTAACCTAAAAGTCGATTGAAGTAAAAAGGCAAATTAAATTAATCACTGAAAACATTCTCACCCTAAAAGTCAAAAAAGTCACCTCATTTTCATGGTTTCATCCTGTTTTTAATATTTAATCGATTCCTGTGTTATATCACGTTATGTTTACGACATAAAACGCTGATGGCTTTTACACTATTTTAGAATCGAATCGATTCCAAATTACCTGCACTATCCTAAATATGCTGATCTTCTGATATGCAACCTATAAGTTATCTATAAGAAGGTTAACACGTTATGATTCAATTTTTAATGGCTTTATTACTAGATATGTAGATAAAATATGTTGATTGTTGAATTTCCTCCAATCCATCTTGAATTTGACGTTTAAATTGTCACAACTGTCAATTTAAAAAATATAAATTTTAACGATAATCTGTATGTCAGTTTTAAACTTTCCGTTATTTCTTTACAACGGCTGGAATATTAATAAATCTGAAATCTCGATCGCTACTGTTCTTCTTGTTGTTTCAGTGTGTATAAATAGTTACTGTGAACTTTGAAACTATTCCGCGGCATTAGTGCGTTGACGGGTTCGTGAAGTTGTTACTGGGATAAGAATATACACAAAAGAAAAACGAATGCTTTCCAATATTCTTACTCTTAGTTCGTCGTATTTTAAAAATGAAAAAAGTGGAGTAAATAATATGAACAATAAATGCTTTAATCTTCTAAATCGTGAAATTGAAAGTGTTGAAAAATCAACGGTAAACATGCAGTCTTCACGGGGGAGTACTGTTAACTCCGATGAAAGTTTCATTACTCCTGTGTCGTCGGTAGGCGATCTCATGACCTTATCACCGAAAAACACAAGGGAACTCTCTGATCAGCATGATGTTACGAGTGATTTACTAACGGGCAGCGAATTTGATAGCATATGTGACATCACCATGCAAGAAGTACCAACGTGTGATGATATGTTTATGGACGCAAACAGCTTAGATTATCTCGTAAAATGCGCAGAGTCAAATAGAAATCATACACTAATAGATAGAGGAAAAGAGAGTTTATTTGTGAAGTTTGATCCATTGTATGCTAAACAGATGTTACAAATATCTGAAACAGTTAAAAACTCCCAAACAAATCCTTCTGAATGTGATGTTGGCTACGAGACTAGTAGTACGACATCAGTGCTCACTGAAAATGTTGCAACGCCTAAACATTCATTATCAACAGGTTCACTGATTTCCAAAAATGGAAAAGATAAACCAACTCAGGTTGTTCCGCCGGTGGTGAGTAGTGACCTCCCTAAACCAACAACACAAACCAAACCTGTTCCAGCTCTGGTACGCAGTGTCTCGGCCATTCTTACACCCAGTCAAGTGGCCACAGATAGGTTAATAAGCATTGCTGGCAGCACTCCCCCAACAGCTGCTCCTCGAAGCCCTCGCCGTCCGCAATTTGTAGAACAAGAAGTCGATCGACTCCAATCATTGCGGCTTATTTTGCAAAACCAAGATCATGAGGTTTTGCAATTGAGACAAGAGAACAGAGAATTAAAGTCGTCTTTACAAGACATTGAGCACCAGTTATCGAGAACTAAGGAAGATTTGGAATGTAAAATTAATAAATTAACTGAAGAGAAAGATGTTTTATTAGAACGAGAAAGTAAACTGATCCAACAAGTTCATGACAAAACTTTAAGTAATAAACAAATGTGTATTGTAATGGAGGAGTATGAGAAAACTATTTCATCTATAATTGGCGAGCAACAGAGAGAGAAAATACAGACTCAGGAGAAATTGGATAAATTGACTTCGGAAAGAGATCAAGCACTGAAGCATCTTACAAATATGGAAAGTTCCTTCAATGATCTGCTGGCTAAGTATGAAAAATGCAAAACTGTCATTCTGGAATGTAAAGAGAGGGAAAGTGTCCTTAATTTGAAGAATGTTGAATATGAGGCTGGGTTGGAAAAGTTTAAAATACTGTACAACAATCTTAAGGAAATCACAGATGAAAACCTGAGTAAAGCGAATGAAACAATAGAAAATATCAAAAAGACTCATAATGTGGAAATCACAAAGTTAAATGCCATTATTAAGAAACATGAAATTACAATATCCTCACTGCAAGAGTCATTGACACAGAAGACGAGAGATAACGAGGAACTGACCAGAATATGCGATCAACTTATTAATGAAGTTCGCTAACCACAGCCTTAAAAATTTATCATTTTGATTCTTACATTAATAAATTTCTTGTAGCCACATTTTAATGCTAATATGTAACTTCTTTGCTCATTGTCTACATTAAGTTCTTTGCAAGACAATTCTTGTTTGTTTGTGTTTTGTATTCTTAATCTTATGTGGTTGAAATTAATTGTGATGGTAGTCCAAGAATGAGACATTGTTGTGATGTTTGATAGATTATGATAAAATTGCCTTATTTTCTTAGCCCATTTAAGACTGTTAATATTAACAAAAAAGAATTGCCTCGGTTTTATTATAAAATATTTTGGTGGTGCTTTTATATAGTAATTTTGAAATATTGTTTTTAAAAAAGTAATTGTTTTGTTCATTAGCTGTATGTTTTGCTTTGCTGAATCTCATACATTTTGTTAAGAACTTATTTTAATTTTAAAATTATTTCTTTGTACTATTAACTCTATAATGACATTTATTTGGTAACTATTATGACATAATAAATATATAATTATGTGATAATAATTTGTTTTATTGTTAAATGTAATAACAAAATTTTCAATTTTTTAAGTTAGTGCATTGTTCTAACAAAATTCTAAAACTACTCTCAACTCCTCTAATGTAACACTTTTTTTTAATGCGTGACATAAACCAAATACATAATTTAATGATAGCCAATACTTATATTTATTAAAAAAATTATAATTATGGAGATTTTTAACACTTACTGTTAATCTTAAAATAATCCAATTTGAAAAAAAAAATTCAATTTTAAACTATGACATGGGTCATCCTAATATTAAGAGTACTTCCAGGCGAAACAGATCTGATATGGTGCTTCAATAATCCCAGCGTGCTGGACAAGTTCGTCACGACTTGCGACAGTGACCACAATGAGGGCTACAGTTCCTGCAAGTTCGACGTCAGCCCCGCGGGACGGGCGCTGTTCCACGGCTACCTCGACACGAGGGTGCCTAAAGATGGACGGGTGAAAAAGGCAGGCTATTGCGCATTTCGCTCTAAAAGAATAAGGGTGAGTTATTTATATTTTATTTGGGGGCTCTCCCTCATCCTTATATAAGGGTTTGTTAGTGAAGGAGTAATTTTCATGAACATCTTACAGTTACATTTAATATAAAGAGACGTTTTATGTGACTAAACAATTTCTAAGTTTTTAAAAGTAGGATAGTTATAATTAAGTGTCCTAAAATGTGTGTGTGTGGAGTCTGCGTCAACAAAAAAAAAGTGTGCTAAAATATGTTTTATATTTGTAAAAATCGTATCTACAATACGTCGTGATCGTAGAACAATGACGGATTTGAAAAAAATACGAAATTCTTTTTTTTTCCATATTTGGATCACTACATTTTGTCAATTTTATTATGACGTTGGAAATTTTTTTTTACGTATTTTAGGTGTCAAGTTATTCAAACACTCTCAAGTTAGTCGAAACACTGACGGATTTGATAAATTTTTATGCTAAAATGTGTAACATAATAATTTGAAATGTCTCTTCTCTAAAGTTTGATATTTGTTAGATCCGTCACTGTTCTACGATCACGACGATTATAATATTTTTCCCAATAGGGAAATTATGGCAATATTTTCTGTATCGAAACATGTATTTTAAAACTTTAACAGCAAATCAAAAGTTCGCGATACATCGGGATTCGAACCAGCACTTTCTACCGTATCTTGGTAGTGCTCTAGCCGTTAAGCTATGGGTCGCTTCGCACGTCGTCGTGTCGAAATTCTTGATCTGATGATTTTAATAGTTATTACTTATGCATTATAAAATAAATCGTTGGATGGTTAGGAACTCTGTAAAGATTTCTTCATAAATGGCGCCACGGCGCTTAGACCGTCTATTAAAATCGACTCATAAGCATCGGCCGTTATGCGTAAGATGGGGGTCTCACGCATCCGTTTTCATACGGCCGAGAGGAGGACCGTCCGGTATGGCCCCGGGCTGCCGATGTACGCTCGAGGGGTGTGGGGAGGGCGAAACCTTCTTCGCCCTCCTGAGAAGGGCTCCACAAGCCACGAGCGGAGCAACGCACGGGAGAGGCGGCGGACGTGCTGCGACAGCGATCCCGCAGCCTCTCCGTTTTTCGGGCTGTGCCGGCCATCGCAGGGGGTTTTAGTGAGTGAAATCTCACATAACCCGACATCCTCCCCAGGAGTCGGGTATCTATGAAGATTTACCCTGCGTAAACAAAAAAAAAGGATCGACCGTTAAGTGGCTATAGCACTGCAGAGGTACGGCAGAAAGTGCGGGTTCGATGATAAAGTTTCATATTATTTCCCCACGTGTGGAATAACACACAATTATACATAATCAATATGTATTTAATCGTTTTACAGAAATCATTTAAACGCGAATCAACGTTTAACTGGAATTTGTACAACACGCTTGTCCTGAAAGTAAGAGGTGACGGGCGTTCATATTTGCTGAATATATCTTGCGAGGGATATTATGATATTACGTGGAACGATATTTACCATTATGCCCTGTATACTAGAGGAGGTCCCTACTGGCAAATTGCTAAGGTAAGTAAATCATAGCTACTGTCAGATTTTTGCACCCCTGCCCCGTGTGGATGACCGTTTTTTTAGCTTTATATGTCGAAATTGATGTCGTAAAGTTTTTGTCACACTCTATACGGATGACCTTTTTAGAAATCCGTCCACTCAAAGAAGCACCCCTAGTCTTCGCCAAGATTCGTTACATTTTCGCGACGCAATTTCCGGATAACCTTTTTTTAGGGATCAATATAACATTACACCCTTGCTTCTTAATTTTGCGGCCATTCACACACACAACATATTACACACACACAAAACATTCACTTTTGCACGAATTTTTCCCTTTTCCTAAGTGGTGACACCCGGGACGGACCCACAAATCTGCAACAATTATATTACTTTCTATTCGGTAGTGCTTACTAAAAGTAAAGCTTCATACTTTATTGAATAAGTGACGTTTGTAAAATGTTAGTTACAAGGATTTACGCTAATTTACGCTTTCAGATACCATTTTCAAAGTTCATTTTGGGATCAAAAGGCAGAATACAAGACAAACAGACAAGAATGCGGCTAGACAGAGTGACGCATTTTGGTATATCGTGCGGCGACAAAATCAATGGCGTCTTCAATCTTGAAATCGAATACATTGGTAAATATAACTTTATGGAATTATTTTATAATTACCGCAAAAAAATAAAAACAAGATAGACACTGTAATAATATTAAAAAACATTGCATTTGCACTAAAATAATCTAATGTTCATGAATTACAACCTGCTGACATACAGGCAGGCAGGCCTCAAAGGCTAAGTAATAGAGTCCCATTACTGGTACAGCACCCTAAAAATTCACAAAACTAAGATAAGTAGCGCTCAAAGGCTGACACTACCTTTACTATAAATATAACTTTATGTTTAATTAATGTGCAGTATATGATTTATATGTACTTATGTATTTCTTTTTCTAGGTCTTGAATATGATCCAACGCACGATGAAGACTTCGCGTATGAAATGTACAAGACAGACAGATATATAGTTGGAGTATAGAGCAATTAAATAATTTAAATAAATATCTATTGTTTTTCGATACACCTTGTCCTTTCTAATTATAATTTAAAAACGATATTACAATTTTGCTGAGTAGATACATGAACATATCTACTGACGGCCAAGCTATAAAAGCTGATAAAAGAATTTCGACATGAGAATCAACCCTTAGCTCAACTGACTGTTCTAGCGGCAAGATACGATGGCCGTTTTGACACATTGAAAAAGTGATGGGAAATGTAAATGGGAACA
>DVXP01000288.1:0-23056 GCA_018235645.1 Junonia grisea | reverse complement strand
ATCCGGTTAGCTGATTGCAGCCTGCGCCCCGCGGTCAGCCTCCTCTCCTCAAACAACGCCCAGCTTACAGGGATACATTGACAACTGGATGAGAACTGTAATATAAACTTATATGCGTATTTTAATTTTGATTTAGTGACTTCTAATTATGCATATGGAAACTTATCACTAACGCAAACAGCGCGCAGCTTACAGGGATACAGTGAAAACTGGATGAGAATATATAGTAAATATAGACTAGTGTAAACTTACACGAACACTTATTTTGATGTAATGGCTTTTACTTGTGGCATTAGATCACTGATCGCCAATATCATGTAAGATAGAGAACAGACGAGGAAGGTTTTTATGGAAGGAGATGGGTACTTATAACTAAGCCAAAAAACGCCCAGCTTATAGGGATACACTGACAACTGGATGAGAACTATACTTGATGTATAGTATAAACTTATATGGTATTCATATAAGTTTTCAATTTCGATTTAATAGCTTTTAGTTATACCATTTGAGCGCATATTAGTTCGCCATGTAAGGTTCTCATGATGGAGGTTCTTCGGTGCAAGAATATGAACACTTATAAAAGTAATTCATACAACGCCCAGCTTACAGGGATACACTGGATGATGGATGAACACTGGATGAGAACTATAGTTTATATACGCCTGGTATTAACTTATATGAACAGTACAATTTTAATTTAATGACTTTTAATTATACCATATGGGAACTTATCGCCAGTGACATGTAAGATAGAAAACAGACGAAGGAAATTTTTGTGGAAGGAAATAGGTAGGTAGGTACTTATAAACAACTTAAACAATGCCTAACTTACAGGGATACACTGAACACTGGATGAGAACTATAGTTTATATACGCCTGGTATTAATTTATATGAATAGTACAATTTTAATTTAATGACTTTTAATTATACCATATGGGAACTTATCGGCAATGACATGTTAGATGGAGGAATCACTAAGGAGATTCTTAAGGCAGGAGATGGGTACAACTTGTACCTCACTAAAACAACGCTTATCTTACAGGGCAAACACTGGAAACTGTTTGAAAACCATAGTTGTTATATGCCTAGCATAAGCTTATGTGAATACTTTAATTTTGAGTTAATGGCTTTTAGTTGTGCCATTTAAACATTGGTCGCTAATGTCACATGAAGAGCTGAGAAAACATGATGGAGATTATTTGGTAAAGTCGAGGAACATAAATACTTATACTGACTCAAACATCGCCCAGCTCACACGGAAACACTGAAATCTGGATATGTTGTACTACAGTTCAATTATCATAAGCTTAGGTATACGAATTCTTAAAAGTCACAAAAAAAATAATAATGAAAGGTGGTTTAACCACAAATATTTTCCAGCTTTCGATCCCTGATAGTATATAAATAGATAGAATATAAAATAGACTTTGGAGTTTATTAACAGGTTCACAGTCCACAGATTCTAGTGCAATTTATTAACTTAAATTAAAAGTGAGTAAAATTGCAAGAACAACCTACACTATGCATACTTAACTAATAATATGCTAAAATTAGTACCTAAGGATTAGCGGTTGAATGAGTTGATGCACTATAATAGCTACGTTAATTTTTATCGACATACCACGCAGGCGAAGCAACAAGAGAAAAATGGTCTTACATAATCTTAATTATAAATCAATATACATACATAACATATTCAGACATTTAAGTATTCAGTATCAAACATAAATTATGCATAGAAATTTTAAAGCGCATATCGTCTTGTCTTATCCAGCGCAGCGGCGGACTCGCAATGAATAGAGGCTCCTCATTATGTTGCCTTTGATTCGTATCTCAGGCGTCGACTTTATGATTCGCTTTTTGGTGAAAACGAGTCCATACATCAGAGCCATCCTATTTGGATGTATTAAAAAGCTGTGGCCAGACGGCCGGCCTGCGTCAGTGGATGTATTTTGAGTTTAAAATTTTGTTTGAGCGGCTTCAATGCGTCGTTATACAGTGCATATTTTAAAGATTCAAAAATATACGGGTCTTTATGTGGGTGATAATGTATTAGAATTCTTGATAGGGAAAAATGTGTTGTAATTAACTTTTTGGTAGTTTGTTTTAATTATTTAAATATTAGATAGTATCTCAAAACGTGTTAGGTTTAGGAAAATGCATAGGTACATATATCGACGATAAAAAGAAAAAGCTTGACGCAAAGAGAACGCAATAAAGCTATGTATAAATGCAAGTATGAAATAGTTTTTTTAAACAATAACTGAAAATACAGAATAACCATACGATTCCATGTCTTTCTTAACAACATTGATGGATTACCTTAGTATCTAACAGACAATTTCTAAATGTTTGATGATTTTAATTTTAAATGATTTCATTTCTCTTTGTAATGATTTGCACTTATAAATATACAACTAGATGCTTTAAAGAACCGACATTGATCTCTAATACAATTTGCCATCAGTAAATAAATGACTCTTTTTTGTTTCAATTAAATCGAAAATTTTAAAAACGTTACATCTAAAAGGGTTTTACTCATTCTACATTACTTTTTCCGTTATAGAACTGCGGCTTAAGCGCTCGCCCGCGGCCCGGACTCGACATCGCATATCGATAAGACTGCCAAGTGCTTTTATTGTACCGACCGGGAAGACCCAACAAAAATCGAAATGGAACCTTTTCTAAATACAACCGAGCGCCTGCTATGCGACGTGGAAGTGTATTTTTATTATCGTTTCATACTATTCTTTATTTTTACAAGGTACTCTGGATAGTTGGATAAGCTAATCAGAGAAACCTGGGTATGAGTTTAGGAAATGAAAAAAAAAAGTCGAAAATTAGTACAACCGTAAAGATCGCTAATTTAGGTATACACTTGCAAAACCTGTATCTTTTCTAATCAATCTAATTTGTTTAACGTCAGTTAGATACCTACTAGGTATCTATAGTAGTAGATACGTGCTTTGCTTACTTATCCTAATTTGTATTCAATATATTCTAGAAAACACATTACCCACACATTAGAATGTGCAATGGGAAATTACGCTTCTGTGGATATGAGGAGATACCACAATTTTGGTACTAAGAAGGTGCAAGCCACTCTATAACATATGATCATACAAAGATTTTTGTCGTATCATCATATAATTCGACATGAAATTTAGAGTTTTGTCCTTCAGAATATTCGTACAGATATCGATAAGAACGTTCCACGTGGTTTTATTGTTTCAGCAACGGGAGACGGTCCGCAGCGCTCCGGGCGCCTTTACGTTGGAAAAAATTTAAATGGAACATTTTTGATGCGAGTAAGTATAGGAAGTACTGGACATGTGAACGTTTTCACACTTGCCGAATATTGATCTAATCGTTAGAGGATTTAAAACGATACTTGTTTCAATGTATAATAATATTCGGTAAGACTTGGGACGATTAAAGATTGATAATGAAGTGAATACAAAAAAAACTGCCTCAAAAGTTATCAAGAATAGCTGGCCTTCCAAACACTTTTCGAAATACTAACTTCGTAAACGTAGTACTGTAAATGTCCCATTGCTGGGCAAAGGCGTCTTCTCCTGTAAGGAATAGGTTGAGAAGCTTAATCCACCATAAATTAAACCCACCCTAGACAGATTTAAATTTATTTTGGTAGTTTTAAAATCACTATGTGGTTAATTCACGGACAAAGCAGCTATAATATCTACATACTAATGTATGAAAATGAAGAGAAAATATTATGTAGGCATGAAAAATGGTTTTTAAAAGTTCTACTAAGTTATTCGTTTTCTCATGTGTTACTAATATTGAGATTTTACTTGCCGATAAATGATTAATTACCAGTTTACAACCATTACCATCTATCTATGTTCTCCATATAAAACTCTAAACTGAAATCCTAAATCGTAACACAATTATTTTACATCGCCACTCGTAAATGGATAGGGGTTGACAGAAACTCGACTGGACAATGGAATAGAAAGAAATCACGCCGATAAAATTTTAATGCCTGTATAAAAAGGCTATAAATTTGATTTACGCGCCCCTGGCCTACGTAAAACGGGGTAATATCGAAAAATAACATGAGATAATGTTGGCTTACAGAGTGGGGTGGCTCGGGCCGGATTAGGCGATATTTGCGTTCGGATGCGCGGCCGATGTCGCCTGCCCAATGCTCTATACCACATGTAATGTTTAGTCCAATATAGAAATAACAATTTTAGTGTTAAAAATAATAGGCGGAGCAAATTCTATCGCGTCTTTTTAAAAACATTATGACAATTTTAATTTCAAGTGCCATAGACTTTTCCTGGGGCTTTAAAAAATTCTAATAAACAGTCTTGATAATTTAGCATTAGGCTAATCTTTAAATCTGATGAATAATTGCTTCGGGATCCAGGAAAGATACCTACAATTACATTTGATAATAACGTATATGTTCACGATTTTCGTCATAAAGTGGAGACACAATATAGGTATTGTTAGTACATGCTTGTAAAATTTCATCAAGCACAATCTTACTTTACTATGAGATAATTATAAAAGAAGCTGTTAAAATTTTACGTACCTAATTGTTACATACGAGTACATTGTATGCTACATGTTAAGGTGACAAAACAGACATAATGACAACAGTTTCGACTAACAAAGTCGAGTCTCTAAACTAGAAACTGAAATTGTTTTATTTTGGATCTGTTTTACGTTTCCCTAGCATAGCTTAGTTCCAATAGTGTGTTCGAGCAGTTTGGACAGACTACACAGATGACAATAATCTAAACAAACTATAAACAAATTGCGTAACAGTTTTTCAAATACTCAAAGTGTATTGGTACAGCTATAATAACGCTAAAGCTAAGACGAGTCAGTCCTTTGTGGCAGAATATTATTTTAAATATACTTTATAGAATTCTACACATAGAGTGCTTATTATATTTCGGTCAGAACAAAAACATATTTCTCGTCTTTTAAATTAAACATTCAATTTAAACCACTGCTTAATCACCTTTAGCCACACCACAGAATTAGATTAGCTTTGTATTTGAAGAAAAATACCTCGCACCAATACATTTTATTACAAACTCATCACAGATATCAATAAGAAGCTAACCAACCTAAAAATTTATGTATGAAATGTTTGCACAGGCCCTTAAAATAATAAATTCCTCATAGGGCCGCGGAAGGAACGCAAAATGAGTGGAAGAAGCCACTTTAAAAGATTGGCACTCAGCGAACTGGCATAATCTATGTAAATTACGTCAAATTAGGAGTCGTCAACACGCTGCCTCCGCGTAATTTCGAAGGCAAACCCTCTTTATTATTAATATTTATTCCGTTCCTTACGTCCGAACCGAATCAAGGGAAAAATAAAATCAGCAGGAAATACTGAAAACCCTTAATGAAGCGAATAAATAAAAGGACGACGTGCGATTGACTGAACATCGAATTAAGAATTTTTCGTGAAAAATGTTATAAGTTGGTGAGGTTCGTTCGGAAGTGTTTGGTTTTCATGTTAGTACCAATTGCAGCTGTCCATGACGTTCGAGATCGATTGAATGCTGATTCCCGGATAAGGAAACAGTTCATAAACTATCTACTATAATTATACTATAAGCGTTTATTTTTTTTTTTCAAATCAACTTGTTAAATGTCGAGGTGACATCAAATAAATAAAATTAATCCTCCTTCTGGTGCAGTTGGGTATCAAACTATTATAAATTAACACATTAACACAGTAGGTAAATTGTTCTCTTATAAAATTGACGCAAATAAAATAGACAATGTTTTTTTCTAACATAGTCCCGTCCTACTTTTTTAAAGGTAATCAATTTCATTTTTATTGGCAAGAAATTTCAAAATTGGAATTCAAAGTCAGTCTTTCCGTAACAGAAATAATTTTAGGAACTAACAAAAAGGAAAAACAGTTCTAACTATTGCCTATAAATGTTTGCACTTGATAGTTTAAATCAAAATCACCAAGACCACATATTTGTAATAATATTTTTTTAATGGTCGGAACGAAAGCGGCTGCGGCTATGTCTTAAACCAACGCAAGAAAACTAATTAAAAGCAGAGACAAGAACATCTGAAAGAAAGTTAACAAAGAAACGTTTGCAAGGCGGTGTCGTAAAAGGCGCAATAAAAAGTATGAACTGACCCTAAACATTGCCTATAATAAAACTTTGATAAAAGATATAGAAAAAAATGCTACTGTAAGTTTAGTTAAAGGAAACTGGTACCTGGACTATATTAGCTTTGTTTATTTAATGTACTGACTTACTTTCTTAAAAATATAGTTCAGAGAATAAACTTTTACCAAAAATGTAACAAAATTGACCATTACCTATTGCCGAAAATAAAGAAAGATAAGATGAAGTAGGTATGTCTTAGCAAATTATTTCTAATGTTGTCTAACCCTCTCTTGGAACACACACATTAGTTTGATGTGTTTATTATTATCTGATATTTTATTAATGTAGTCCATAAGAAATAAAAGATCTTAGAAAGTAAGACAAAATATGTATGTCACAAACGTCATCATAAATTTAACATGTGACATGTTTTAAATCTCAAATAATTATTCTCATTAAAAGTCTTACATCGACTTAAAACGTAAAGCAAATCCATAACCCTTCGACCGCTCAGTCAAATCTCTTAACCCCCACACACGTACAAATTGTACTTAATGGGTTTTGCCGTCCATCCACTGGTCGTAGTCATTAACTCACGGAAGCTAGTACAGCGGACCAATTTCCCTAGCCGGTCGCCAATTAACTGCACTTGGGCGGCAGCGACCGAAGGGTTAGCAAGATATTTGTTATGATTTACGAGGGGCACCAAACTTCTTGGTAAGGGTCTGGATCGCCTACATCGATTATAATCGATTTTAGACTCGATGTTAATGTGCTTCCGATAGAACGAATATGGCTGAGCAATATGCTAAAGTTAATATGGTCGACACATAATGTGCGACTGATTTAATTAAGATGATTTTAAATATTTTGAAATATTAGTTACATACTAATAGGATGATGTTTTTAACAAAACTGTACAATTGTTATCACAAAAATAAGAATAAAACTGGAACGAAAACAAACTAAGTACTGTCTATATCTACCTATATATGTGTATAATCTCGAGGAGTATAGAGTTGCATTATTTTAAAGGATTTTACTGTATTAATTTTTTTTAATTAGCGAGGGGTTGTTATACACGGCTTTAAGTAAATTATTACAGCTAACTGCGGTAAGCCGCGCTAGGCCCGAAAACAACCAAACTTATTTCACAACGGGACAGTTAAAATTACACGTTTACACATTAACGCGTAACGGTAACGTTTTAGTGCAAAAATTATGAATGCAATATAAAAATTTCTATTACTTTATTTGTTTGGGTAAAAGTGGAGCGGCGGCACAAAGGACTGCTCTACAATTGGTAAAAAGTAGATCCCTTAAGTGAAACATTTTTTACAAGCAATAAAAGACAGTTTTCGCTTGGACCGTTATATGTAAATTTTGTTATGGTCGTTAAAAAGTAATATAACTGACCTGACCATTAAGATTTGAACTGCATAGGTAATTACTAAGTGCAATGGATATTGCTTTCGAAATGGCAAAAAAATAAACAGTTTTTATTGATTTGGTTTAAAACGGCCGTTTTTTTTCCTATAACTTTAATATGTGTGTGTACTATAATATTAATAATAATCAGTATCAATGTACGAAAATGATGTGTAATATATACCTATTCATGAAATACATTGGTATAATAGTTAGTTGAACTCGTCGATCTCTACAGACAGTCGCGAGTTCATTTTCTTGAATTCAGATTTAAAAAAAAGCTGAGACATGTACGTTAGTATATGTATAATGTAATCTGCAATGGAGTAGCTTAGTAGAGTAAGTAAAATTTTTCTGTACTGTAGCCAGCTGCGGGATATTTATATCCTAGTAATTTATTAAATTTTCAAATTAAATATCTTTAAAAAATATCTAACTACAGACGATAAGCTTAATGAAATAACTAAAAAATTAAAAGATATTTGAAGTCCAATCATATTTTAGCACCAAAAAAAGTTACATCCACGTATATCGCGATAGTAGACGGTAGTCTATTCATGTCATAACTTCGCTCGCCTCCGGCATTATTCAATTTGCTAACAGGTGAGCCCGCGAATATGAATGAGGAAACCTTGCTGCGGGTATTTCAGAATTGAGTGGTTTTCTTGCGATGTAGCTAGCGATTATGTACGCGTTTTTGTGGGTAGTTTTGAAACAACTTCGGCAAAGTTCTGAATTCGCTTGTCCTTTTTTGTTCTTATTTTTTCTTTTTTTTTGTCCAATAGTATATGTATGTCTGCAAGTTGGACCCACATAAATTAGTAAATAGGAATTATTAGGAAAATTGTATCGTAACTATCCGTTTATATAAGTATTATTATGTCTTAAAGATGCTAATATTATTAATACGAATGTGAATTTGTTTGTTTGTTACGCTTTCAGGCCTAAAGTAGATACTCAACAAAACTTAATATTATCGTTAAAATATACCATTATATGAATTAGGTAGCTCACATTGGTCACATATCATATAACGCTGGATAGTTTGTTGTGTTGTTAAACTAAGTTTATCTCAGGAACTACGAATGTGATTTCAAAAAATATCTTTGTCTTGGATACTAAACAGATTTAGAAATAATTTTGTATAAATGTTGTACCTACAGAGCAGGTAGACAATTATAATAAACATTATTATCTAGAAATAATATAAACAATGTAGGTACATACATACACGTCGTAGCAAAATAATCGTAATATAAATGTATAGCAAATTAAAAGCCTAACACAGTAGATAACACATTTTTAATTAACGAATGCTCCACGATACGTATCTATCAAACGCTTACAAACATTTGAAAAAAAAACATACAAAATCAAAAACGCGATATCACAACAAACAGTAACGAATATTTAGATCCAATACAGTTAAAATCTAACCCAATCTAACCTAACTAGCCATACCGAATGCGGCGTGAATTTCCCATCTTTTTTTTTTCCCGTTTTTTCAAACGTCCGCGGCCCGCAACAAATTGAAATTCATTAGCACAGCGGCGCCATCAGCGGGCGTTAAGGAGAATTAACGAGGCACATATGAATTAACACGGCACCGTACAGCGAGACGAGAGCCGATCGATACGATTTCGCGACAGTTTTTTTTTTTCAAATAAATAATGCTGATTGGCGTTTCATTTTACTATTTATGGACGGGCTAATGTTTGTTGTTGGTGTTTAATTGAATTGCGTGTGTTTATGCACGTTTATATTCTATACCCATACTTATATAAAAGAAACTTATCATCATTTAGTAATTCATCACTTTATTTCAGGTGTATAAGAGGCTTCCTCCTCGGAAGAGAGTAAAGGAATCATGCTGTATAAAGTTTGATTCCAATTGTAATAAAGAGATATATACATTAGTAGTATAGATATTTTATGGAATAACATCTGTAAAAGCGTAAATACTATGTATGTTTGTTCACAAAATATAAGTGAGCAAAGCTGCGGACAACTACTTGTTGATTTATAATTAAACAATATAATACAAACTACTTCTGTGTAGAAAAATTCAATTCAATATAATCAATTTCGTTAAAGCTGGAAGAGTGGCTCAGGGCACTTATTCTCTATGTCAAATCAAAACGTATTTCTATGTTGAAACACGTTATTGTCTTAAAACCGTATTCTCTATGACATTGTGAAATTGAAATGTCACATTACGTGGCGCGTTTTATGTCAAATAAGTAATTAAGAAATAATAAAAAATAAACCTAACCTTTAACCTGTAACCTTTTTTGAAAGATTGTTAATAGAAACGGATCGTGCCGTCTCCGAAAAGACAAGAATATCATTATTTATTCTTTTCCTTACGTTTTCAAGACGTGTGCTTACAAAATAGCGTTTTAAGAAGACGTAACGTGCCATAGTAAGATTGCTTGACAAGCACGATATAACGTCATCCGTTTTGGGCACGTTACGTATCGTGGCATAGAGAATACGGGCCCTGCTGTCAACGAGGTTTCTTGTCGTGTTATGTTATCTTTGACTACGTTGTTTTTCTAGATTCTTTGTGTCGGATAACATTTTGGTTTATTTTACATTTTGAGTGTTTACCTATTCAAGGTTAGTTATGAAATAATAATCATCGAAAGTAGTGGCGGTTCTAACCACTTTGACGGTTTAGACAAGGAAAACATGTTTTTTTCCATTATTTCAGTCGATTAAAAAAAATAATACTTTTTTCTTCTCACTTTTTTTGGTCTATGAACCTCAACCTTTTTATTTTTTTATATTTACAAGATCTATTTAATTTATTTTTAGAATATTAAAAACTTTATTAAGTGAAAAATATATTTTGTGTTTCTGATATAATACCTAAATATTAGTACCGAACCAACGAACGAGGTACTTGAGCGGTTTCTTTATTAATTTTCATACAGTTAATAGAGCTGATAGACCTTATTTTCATTAGTCCAATTATGATTATAGTTCCATGATTTTCTAATATATTTTTTTTATGAAATAGGGCAGCAAACGAGCTGACAGATCACCTGATGGAAAGTGAATGCTGTCGCCCATGGACATTTGTAGCACCAATGGAGCTACAAATGCGTTGCCGGCCTTTTAGGGGGTATGGAGTGGGAATGGATGGGGAATTAATGGGGAAGGGGTGGGGAATTGGGCCTCCGGTACCCTCACTCACGCGACGAAACACGACGCAAACGTTATTTTACGCCGGTTTTCTACGAGGCCGTGGTATCACTCCGGTCGAGCCGTGCATTTGTGCAAATGCACGGCTCTCCAACGGTAGAACCTATACCTACTTGACAAAATATATAGGCCAGGAGGATATGGAATAATGTATGTTTTAAATGGTATCATAAGTTTTAAAACAGGTTCCGTAGTTTCCGAGTTAATTTTCTATATAAAAAACTTACCCACTCATAGTATTGATGAAACTGACTGATATATAGAAGAGTTGATATATTGAGACTAAGTAAATATAAGTTAGGCAGTCCAGTGTACCTAATTAGGCCATAGAACACGACGTTACAACTTGTGACGGGTTAATGCCAAAAGTAAATGCCAAAAGATTTGACAAATTTAAAGAACAGCAAAGTAAAACAAATCTAAAGTGTTCAACACATCCTCCAAGCAAAACTACCATATTTTTCCTCCACCCCCTCTTCCCATGCATTTTACGCGCAGACTCCCGGTTCCTGAGACCAACTGTAAATTCAGACACAAACAGTCGAGACCCACCGGCCCATTGACCGGTCGAGGAATGCACGGACTTGTTTCGATATGTCCATTTAACATATAAATAAACTAACAGACTTCACAAATGACCAACTACCAGTGCAGAAAAATAACCCTTATGTCAATAACACTAATGTCCAAAATGCCAAAACGCTTCTAAACATAGGAAATTTTGAAATGCAATAAGAACTGTATGATGAAAGACTTAAGGTCGAAGATAGAATGTCACCTACTGCAGAACAAAAGGTGATGTTCCAAATATGGACTCTATTTCGTAAGTGATAAGTGTGAAAGTAGCTCATCTAGCACCTAAGTATGTTTCGGTATGCGCTGTCGCGGGTCATGGGCGGAATAAGCTATGAATGGAGAAGCTGTTGCATCAATGAATACTTAATTAATAATGGGAGTAGTTGAAGCAATTTGCGATTCCGATGCCAGTGGATAACGTCATCCGATTGTCATCTATGTGCCAAGATACCTAAGTCTAAGTATTATAGCTTTATCTATAGGCGTTAATGCAGCCGTAAACAAAAAACCGTTAATTGAATCAAATATGAATCTAAATTTGAATGTTTTGAAGGCTATAATTAATTCAGATTAGAATTTCTTTACAGTAATCAAGGAAAAATTAGGATACTCTTTAGCAACACAAAGAAAACTAACAATTGATAAAAAATCGTCATCTCCCATAATCATCATCAGTATCGGAAGTTCTGAAGTTAATGACTTATTAAAAGACTGCTTTTGGAACAACCCCATGTAACAAATTAGAGGAAACGTCATCGTTCCGAAAATAACTTGCGGCAGAAATGAACGATGAACAAAAACGATGCTTCAAAACTTATTTCAACGTCACATTACCGAAAATTAGTAACATACAATTAAGGCTTGGATGTATTTATTCTTAATGAGAATGACTAATAATAGATAATAAATATTTTCTATACATCCTTTCATTATATTGCGAATAATTTAGCAGGTTAGTAGCAAGGTAGGTTGTAGAATACAATTAACGAAAAATATAATTAGAAACCATTAGTAAATAAAATAGAATCAGTGACTAATAGAACCGATAGTACTGATATAAATATACCAACAATTACACAATCAAATGTCCCGCATTTCCAAAAGAAAATTTAAACGATAGCAATACTGTTACGTGCAATGAGTAATTTTCAGACGAGTCTGAACTTTATAGTCCGTACGGCGATTTTATTGATTGTAACAGACGGTTTTATTTATTTTCCACCGTCCATATGCACGATTTCACGGTCAAAGAATTCAGATGTTTAATTGCTACAACCGTTTTAATATCGCTCCGAAACGTTACGGTCGTTTTACAAATTTGCGTTACGGTTCTACTCAGGGTTGCCGTAAAAACCGTCGAAACGTTAAAATTACCTTTTCAAGACTAGACGAAAAGTTATAAAATACATGCTAAAGTTTTGGAGTTAATACAAAGTAATTTTCGCAACGTTAACAGACTTACGACTCCAGTTAAAGATGTATGGGACCGCAACCCGAATACATAAATGCATCATTTCAAGATCCCATGATGACATTGCCCTGAATTTAACATGAGCACAATGGGATGCTAAGCAGATGTAAATTCTAGATATTCGCGATAGCAAAAACGACGCAGCTCAAATAGTTGAAGCAAAAAACTTATCCGATGAAATAGTGTGTGAAAGTCATATAAAACAAGCGACAGTTTAATTGAAACATTTAGTAGAACTTACTTATAATATAATACAAATAAAGCAATTAATATTGAGTACAGGATGCTGTATAAAAATAACGCAGACAGATAAACCAGTGGAGCGACGCGAAGAAATATCAATTGAAGTAGAACGACCGGCAAAAAATCGCTTCAAACCGTTACATGTCAAACCCGAACTTCTTGTTGAATTAATTTAAATATTTCGCTAAGCGATCCATCACGATCACCATCGCGTATTAAAATGTTGGTAACGATTTAAATCACACATACGGTTTTTGGAACAATCAAATCGTCGTCTGCTCATTACGATGGAGATACTGTGTCAAAAATAATTAGAGATTTGGGTTCTTTTTTTTTGATATCGTAAAACGATACTGTACTTTCTCCATATGATTCATCGTAGTTTGAATATCATTAGGACAGAGTTTCTGTTGCAGATATAAATTAACGAATGTATTATTTTTTAACCTTATTATTTCTAGTTTTAAGACCTTTATCTCACAGAATACGTTATCATAACTTTAAGGAATTTAGTGTAAAATATGTGACAGTTCTTGATATTACATACTGTATAATTATGTGCATTAAAATTACATGTAAATATAACATATGGGCTGCCAGTCACTTGAAACAGGGCTGCTAATCTAGAAGGTTTCGCAATAAATACCTTTGCAATGATCAAGAATACAAAGTACATTTTGCATGACATAATTCCAAACGATTAGCTATTAACGTTTTTCTAGAAAAACACAAACTTTTTGTATTATTTATTGCTAATAAATTGACTTCCGTGATCAAATCACACAATTCAATTACAAAAGGAACATTTTGAACACTAATAAAGATAACTGAAAGGCGCGTTATGATTAATGCAACTTCCGATCAGACAATAGCCGAATAATAGCCTAAGTCCGGCGTTGACCCGACAACCCTGAGACACAAGGCGAGCCGCTGATCTGAGGTCGGCGTTTGATAAATACGACGCCGTGACGGTTCGATGCGGAATCGAGATCTCGTAAGCGGAACAGCGATTAATTCGTTTGAAGTCACTTTTGTGCTACAAATAAGTGTAATTATTGAATCGAAATAAGACAGCGTTGAAAATCGAATTGAAGTTTAAAGACCGGATCACGAGAACGTTTTGAATAAAGACTTATCAGGCTATTAAAGCTGCAATAAAAATACTAATTGCTTGAATGTTTTAATAATTGAAATGAACTCACCTCTGGAGCCGCTGAACAGCCAAGAGTTCTGCTTAGAAGTATCAGAATTCTTCTTCTTAGTAATCGGACTCGGCTCCACGATGCTGGCTTGTCGACTTCTACCAGCTAATGGCGTCTTCACACTCTTCTTTTTGCCCTTCTTTAAAGTTCCACTATGAGATTTTCTCAATGTATTAACTTTGACTGTCTGACTCTTCCCTCGTACTTTGCTTTTACTTCTTGAAGTCTGTCTACTCAATCTCCTTCTGTGCTCGCCAATAACTTTAGGAGCCGGCATATCTTCATCTGAATCGGTTTCAACGGGAGGCCTGCTTTGACAGACTAATGAATGTCTTTTCTCTTCTTCCAAGAACAACTTCGTATGATTTAGAATCTCATCAGTATTGACAATACCGTCCACGACTTCTACTACGGCTTCGACCGCTTTCATCGAAGTCGGTGTTTTCTTTCTCCTCAAGAAATTTAAAGCACTGACTGAAGAACCTTTACTACTCTTACGTTTTGGAGCATCAGTCGTACTAGTTTTCCGACTTTCGCTGCCTTTGTCATCTTTCTTGCTATTCTTTCTAATCTGATCCAGTTTCATAGTCGAGCCATGTATCGATTCTCTGTCCTCTTCGCTCCAAAGACTCTCTCTAGACTTCTTCTTATCCGAATTCTTTTCCGTCTCTTTCTTTGCGTGGTCGAACCACTCGTCACCTAAACTTTTGACGATTTCAATCGGATTCGATAGGGACATTGTTTTCCTGTGCCCCTTTTTAGTTCTAGCCTGTTCGCCTTCCTCGTCTGTGACAGCCAGTTTGAGGGATTCTTTGCTCATCGTCGGCGTCTTACTGAGCCGTGGCAGCGCGTCGTCACTGGCAGAAATAGCATCGCTGTGGCAGTCAGCCGACTCGTATAGAGATTCGTCGCTTTCATCTCGTCGCTCTACGGATTAATTTACATTATGTAACAACATATCGGATTTAGCGTTTGGATTTCCTTGCCATGTTATATCTTTTTTACGATTCAATCAAATTCCAGCACGTACCATCAACGTGATGTTATAAATAAAGTAATAATGCGAGAATAATCAAGTGTAATAAGTTAAAAGATTGCAATAATTATGTATAATAATACTGAGAAATAAATTGTAAGGAAAAAATATTGATGTTGACATTTATCAACAATGTCGATAAGATATACGACATGAGAAAAAATACACAGATGTATCCGTAATGAGTGATGAATAATGAGACAATCAAAGCGGTGACGGAGTTAATAATAACGATTATCTTGTAAAAACTCACAACAATCGAAGAATAAGACTTAATCGCACCTTCGTTTAAAAAACTATTTTAAAGATAATCGTTCAAAATACGTCAATACATCATACTTAACTAAAACGCAACCAAAACGTGTACCTACATGTGTTTTACAATACAATAAATACGACAAATATTACATCAAATACAAATTAAAATTAAAATTTCGAATATTAATATTTAGGAACGTTGCTTAATTCTGCAGGCTATATGACGTCATTTTAATTAAATATGGCGGCCATTGTTACAACACATTTAACTATACCTACAACGTTTTCCAACCTACCATCCCTTATTTAATCCAATTAATGTCCTATATTATATTAGGAAGCTCTGCATGAAACATACTTCTTTACCAAACAAATTGCTTTTAATTGTCTCTCCGTCAGTTCAAGTTTAAACAGAAACCTACAATTATATTGCTACCACACATTTGTCAGTTTTACACACATACTACTCCACGTTTAACAACACATTATTACATGTTTTGAGATTTAAACAGATGTTAACTTTGTGTGAAATGCGCCATCTTATCTGCGGCGTGAAATCTTCATTGTTATTTCCATACAATAACAATTAGTTGTAAATATACCGTTCCAAAGACACTTTCTATACATACAAAAGAACTGATTACAAACGGGAAAGTAAAAATTATGTAAACACTGATTGTTTTGGCAGCGGTGACTTTGTGGTCGAAAGTGATTTTTTATAATCTCAGAATCAGTTTCCGAATTGTCATCAATACTGTACATTGTTAAAAATATGAGCGTTTTATATTATTAAATAAAATTAAATAGTGATTAAATTTAGAACGTTTTGTTTTAAAAAACGTGCAAATTAACGTCTTGTAATTAATGTGAGTATAAATTAATTTAAAATTCAATCAGAATCAGTATCAGAATCAGTAAGAAACTACATAAATATTAAAACATTTTTATATCGACCAGTCTTCATATCTAAATATGTAATTAATCAATTATGGTACCTAGTTAATTTGTTAACGTTAGTTAAAATATTTTTATTAAAAACTGAATCGTACCTATGTGTTTTAAACCGAACTACATACTGAAATTGCAATAAAAATACATAATTTCACAATTCATAAATAATAATCAAATCACCTTTTTAAACTGTGCTATTTATCCTGCCCTGTTCTAATAACAATAATAAAACATGTTAAACATTAATTGACAACTTAACTTTATAGTTACTAAAATAAAAACGGCAGTAACTATTACTAAATTCGGGGAGGGCCGAAGGAGCGACAACCAGGGGGGTGAGCCCTATGGGATCGACCGAATCAGGTTAATGCGTTTGATATACATCGCAATAACACGCAATATTCGACGAACGACCAATTCACAACAAATTTACATCTATTCTGAATACAAAAGAATATAAATATAAAACATTCTATCGAAATGGTCAGAAAACGAAAAAATCATACAAAAAGCTTTAGCGTCAAGGATAAACGTTTGCTTTTAGTAAATAAATAATAATGTTATCTACAGGAAGTACAAAATTAAACGAATTTAAGTAATTACAAAAAATAAGCGTTATTTTTATTTTTATATTTTTTCCGTTTCATTTTAAACTAAAGCGTAATACTATCTGTAACTTTGTAGACGAAATATTTAAACTACGTTTTATTTTTAAAATACATTGATAATTAAACGTTTGATTTGTTTTTTTTTTTTATTTACTATAAGACTTTATTTAAACTAAAATATACCAAACGTATTAGTACGCCCTAAAAATAATCTTACAACTTCGAAACTTTGAAAGAAATTCACCTAAACTTTAGCCTACTAAATTAAAAGTTACCTAAACACTAGCATCATAAACAGTACTCTAATACTCTAAAAACATAGCTATCACAACACCCATATAGCTCTAAGCCCCAACACAAACGAAGGAGATAAAGCCTTAGCCACATTGCACAAGCGATCATCCCGCTTATCAGTTGAGCTCGGATTACACTAGTGTAAACAACTGATAACGGCTACTAGGAGAGCGTAAACTAAGTTACGAAATACTATGTGTAAGGTTTACATTTACATATGTATGTAATCTCCTAAACTTTTTTGAAGTTACTACTTCTGGAAGGATTTCTTTATAAAGATTTTTCTACTTTGTGAATCTTTGTATGAATCATTTTATATTTTATCAAATTTTAAGATTACCAGAAGCATATCTTTATGTATCTGACGAAAAAATCCATCCATCAAATATTACTATCACTATCTATATCAAGGACAAAAAAAATCGAACTATAATTTATACCACTTTTTCCTACACCCTTTCCCGTTATTATGTACTGAATTACAAAATTAAAATACTTCAATTGTCAAATACAAGGAAAACATGAAATCTGCGTAGAAAAGGAAAACGATATCAAAACTGCGAGGCCGCAATAACTATATATAGAATTTATCGCATCTGATTCGCGACCTCGACCGCACGACCTTACGACACTACAGACATTTGTCAAAAAATTGTTTAAACAAGAACAGTATACACAATTATATACATGACTAATACAGATGTAGATGAAATGAAATTAAAAACAAATTAAAAATATTATGTTACCGACAATCATGATATAGCCACCATATCCCAATATTCTTATCGCAATGACGTCATAAAGCCAATGATAAATCTTTAGACGATTATAATAAAATAGATACAAAAAAATTGGTTGCATTATAGTCAAGTAACATCAAACCTACTATCATAGAATCGTCTAGAAAGTCTTCTCATAATCTCCTAGTTTCATTTAAAAATGTATGCATCATTACCTACAACTACTTACTAATTCGAAATTACTAGCAAAAATACCATGGCAAGGAAATCCTTAAACACTAAAGGAACATCTTACAGTCTGTTCACAAACAGACTCATTAAACCCATACATACCCAGCGAGACTTTCATGTCAAGAATATCGGAATATCTCCGTCTCTCTTTATCACTATCAGCCGATGTTTCCCTCTCGCTCGATTCCCGAGTCGGCTTCAGAAGAACTGGCTTCTTCCTTCTCAACTTGTTCACCATCCCATTGTCGACTTTATCAACCTTTTCTGGGACCTTCGGGTCCCGCTTAAACCACATCATACCGACCATATGTACTATTGCACCTTAGGTTTTAACTTCAGTGGTCTAAACTACCACAGACGTCCCATGTCCTATAACGTTGAAGAACACTAATCACTGTTCACTGAATCACTGTTTCTTATTTCTCACATAACACTTATACACTTTATTGTATCACTATTCTTTAAATCTATATCTGTTTTGTAACTTGTCATTTCTCTTAAATCACTGACAGCTTCACTTGCTAAAATTTTGGCATCGACTCGACTCCTGTGTTTTTGAGCTGAAAAATTTTAATTTTCAATGCGATGCTCTAGGCAGTTTTGTTCACGGGTTCATGGTGGTTTGTTTTGGGGAATATGACACATGGAATGGAGGAAATAAGGTTCATAATCGCTTGAAGGGAATTATCATCCGGATAGACATCGCACCGAGACGTGCACAAGCGCATAAAGATAAAGACGCTATTTTAAAACACGCATTGTCGCCCTGTGAGTACTCGATCTAAATATAATTTACGGTAATTCATATAGATATTTATCTTTAGAAATGACACAACCTAGCCGAAGCTGTGTCTTTAATTACACGTTTATTTCTGTCGGCTATCATTATAACTTTCCTAACAAGGTATCGTAGTATCTCCAATATAGCTTTGAGACTGATTAATACACATTTCGTTCCAATATGCAAACGGATATACTTAAGCATATTTCCAGCACTTTCGAATGCGTTAGTTTTTGAACTTTAATTTTACTTTTCTATAAAGCTATTACTAGTTCCGAATAAAATTCCAAAACCAGTCATAGATATATCAATAAAAAAAAATCAGTAAAATTACTTAACAAAGAGTAGAAATATGATATTCTATTTCAATAACAAAGCAGATATTGAAATCGACTGGTACAAAACATACGACAATTGGCACAGGACAATTGATGCAATCCGATCAAGATTAGGTCGTGCGCGGGCGCACGGAAGCGAGGATGCGGCCTCCGCGCTTCCGTGCGTGGCGCAAGACTGGGCTTGGACCTTTGTAATGAGATGGAATCATTCTCACCGCGTGTGCAATACTGACCTCAGTTAATTTGCTTACAAACATGATCACTAAATTGTTTTGCTATAATTCGCAAAGTACCTTTTGCAACTAACTGATACAAGGTCAATATTTTAAAGAAGCTCCAGTGTCAGAGTTAAAACTTTTTATATTTGTAAATAATTTTGTAATTAGGTAGTTCTGAATCCGATCTTTTTACCGAAATAATCTATTGTTCCAAGCCCTATTCGCACTACATGTTCATCACCATTTGTCATCCTAATTTAGCACAGTGAATAAAGTAATTTACGATTTCAAATATAATTTCATAATCTTTTAGTTTTTTTTTTCGAAATTACTTCAAAGTTAAAAACAAAAACAAAACATCCAACCTAAAAAATTGACAACAATAATAAACATTCAGACCCTCTTTTACCCCAAACCGTTACAGACACGATTCAGCTCCTTGCAGCACAATTCAAACACAAAGAGTTACCAACGATATAAAAACGAAATATAATAAGGATAACATCACAACCGGTAAATGCGGGGAAAATTCAAATTGACGAAACTCCACCGCGTCTGAGTGCCACTCGACCGGGCAGACTTTATAAAAAGGTTGGAAAAAAAAATACAAACTGCATTTGCGAGGGAGGGTCGGGGACGGTGGAAAAATTACCGAGGGTTGGAAACGAGATTGCATTACGTTGGTGATACAGCGATTTTAAAATCGCTTTGAGTTAAATTTCATTTACAAAGGTATTAACACTAATGATAAGAAATTGAAACGATTTTTTGAGGCTATTAAAAGTATTCAAAAGTGCTCCCAAAGCCAAATTGAATAAAGAAGAATTTGAATTTGAATTTATTCAAAAAGAGTCTGGTAGATAAACTCTGCCAAGTTTCATATTCTCTTCCGACACAAATAGATTTCCTTTTATTAGCCTTCAATGAGCACGAGATGAATCGTAAACAGATTTTAAGCACTTCAAAACATCATGTGCTTGGCCGTATTTGAACTCATGACCTCCGTTTAAGAATCTACGTATTCTTTCCTCTTGACCCTTTAAGCGTCATTAATTTACAAATAATTAATTTACCTAATACATATCACAAAATATTTATCTTGTACATTTGGAACGTCTTCGTTACCCTGGTTTTCCAACTACCCAGTTGGAAAAACCATTTGTGCGTTTGGCTTTTTTTTAACGTTATTAAGCATAATGTCAATATTCTACTAAAAATAGGACTAGAAAATTTGTCACAAAAACAACGCTACTTCATATAAGAAATATAAAGATGGTAAAGATGAGCACAAAGGGATAAAACTTTAGAGCCCTGCTGGACCTAATGCAAATATGAATATTCATATTTTTCACACGATCCATTAAAAAAATGAAATCGATTTCGTAACAGAGATAAAGCAGCATCGCCCTCACATTTCCGACGGTCTCGCGGAAGCGCATCCGTCCTACGTGGAACTGAATAGGGTTTTGGTACATTGTGTAACACGAAACCTTAGCTTTTAACTGTTCCTTCCGTGTGAATCCAACAATTATGACGTTGAAAATGTTCATCGGAAAGGCATAGACATAATTAACTAGATAATCGATGATGATTTATAGGACGTTTTGGTAGTGATAAAGATATTAATGTCGATTTTACTGCATCACATTGGCAATTAGTTTCATTATTTTATGGTTATTGAAACATAAAAAATACATTGAATGTTTCCATCGTTACATAAAATGTTGCAGTTGTTTTAATCATGTAATAAAGTGAAGTAAGAAACTGTAAATGTCCCACTACTGGGCAGAGATTCTATCCTATTAAGTAGAAGTTCATTTCCACTCCAGACTACTCTGTAGGTTCAAATTTTTTTCAGAGTAAAACTTTTCCCGTTAGTATGGGTTATGATTACAGAAATAAGTATTAAAAAAATAAATCTCCTATATTCAAAAAGTTATTCTAAACAAATTGCTTCATCATCTACACTACGAAACAACTCACCAATAACCTCATCAAAATCTTCAAATACCTAAAGAGGCTCCTAACTCATAACCATTCGTATGAATATTGTTAATATTTATAGCAACTTCTCAGTATCGCTGGACAGATTGTCGTATTGTAAACACGAGAGCTGATGATGTCATGGCGGCTTGGAAGCAATGATTTCATTGCTCGCGCAGGTAATATTTATACATTTAATGCGGCCTTTCGGGCACACTTGGGCCATTAAATTTGTGACCATGATAGGAATAAATAAATACAAAATTATTTTAATATTATTAGTTTTATAGATAAGATTATAATAGACAAAGAAGCGACTACAAATCGGAACTTTAATGAACTACCAAACGTTTTTGTTATGTCTGTGTGAATAAGTAAATAAACTTGTTTCTAAGTATAAGTTTAGTCCTAAGACAAATCAATTTGCACCCACCATTAAATCTGAGACGAATTGTATACTAAAAAGGACTTCAAAAGTGTAGGTGCATTTTATTTTCCATGGTAAATTTGTTAAGGAACCGCACCCATGGAACTTTTCAAAACAATTAAATTGCCAAAAACGTACACGAATAATTCCTTAAAATTATTTTGTTCATGACTTTAAACGGACCACTAGCTATTTTCGTTTTAATTTCATCAGCATTTAAATCATTAGCGTCACCTAAAAAGGTGTTAAGAATTGTGACACCGTATACAAGTGTTACAAGAACATACAATATGTAAAGTATATGTAAATATAAAACAACAGAGTTTGTTTGTTTGTACATCTCAGTACAATTTTAAAAGAAATCTAATTTAGATGGGCTATTAATTGGGACGGTTCATCCTGCTACTATTTTTACAAATGCAATTTTATTTAAGGCTAAATAGGTGTTTGACACCGAACAACCAGAATTTTAGAATAACACACTAACTGTATAGAATAATACATAACACTACAACTACAGCTAGTAACTAATAAGTTAATTGTTAATTTAGGCCGGCAACGCAACCGCAGCATCCCCTATGTTGCAGATGCCCACGGGCGACAATGACCACTAGTCACCAGGTGGAATTGTCTGCTCGTTTGCCCCCTTTCTTTACGATCAAAATTGTCCAATGAAAAGTATGTGTCAAGTTAGTAGGAAAAACTTGCTCATTCGCAGAAGACGCAAGTGACTTCTAGATAGTAAGCTACACAACATTATGACCAACAGACAAGAGTACTTTATTTATAAACATCAACAAATCTAGCAAAAACTCAGATGAAACCACGGGAAATTAATAGTAAAATTATTATTAATTCGTTAGTGTTTAACGGTCAACGAGGCCTTGTCGGGGTTTTAACGTGTTTATACAACGTAATCATACTTGTTTTAACGTGTG
>DVXP01000287.1:0-23083 GCA_018235645.1 Junonia grisea | reverse complement strand
TATGATGCCACAGACAGACAGACAGACAGACACGTCAAACTTATAACACCCCTCTTTTTGCGTCGGGGGTTAAAAATATACATTTTGTGAAAACATTTGTGTATGGCCTTGAAATCGTATGTCGTTCAAACAGTTTCAATTAAAACACATAGCACCCTGTATATAATTTTTACCTGACTGATTCGGAACTGGTACCTATATTGTCTTTGCGTTTACGCCGACATGGCTCAATGTGTAATTTAAAATGCAATATCTATGAGTTTTAAAAGTTATTAAACGTGTTCATGCAGAATATTATGTATAGTTATGTTTTTATTAAAATTTATTACTAATGCATAATTAGAGTGAGTAGTTATATTGACCCTCGCCCATAAAATGTTCTCTAACCCTACTGAGATATTTGCTGTTTGCGAGGTGTAATAATGTATAGTTATTAGTTATATATATTAAACTGAAGGTAGGTACTCGTAATTCGTTTACTTTATTTTTTCTTTCACGAATATAATTATGTCTTGCAACAAATACATATGTATGTCAAGTACAAGGTCTTTGTAAAAAAAGGTAATTATATGTCTGCTGTGTACCTACTATCGTTATTATCTGATTATATATTTATTTCAAGTTTAGCTATATCTTTAATAATAATTCTTGTAAGTATATTTAAAGGAGTTATAGCGGGTACACAATTATTACATTAATGAATAAAGAGCTTATTTTTTGGCACAAATCACTGTCCCCACTTTTTTGCGATATTGATACACATCATTACAAACTGTATTTATAATAGACTTACAATAACAGTATTATAGAAAGATAAGATTAGGTATGACTTAAACCTTTAACACTAGTTGACATAAACCGACAAACCTCGCCACGCTTTAACAGTTGATTTTTTAACCAATTTTTCAGACACTTTTTTTTACTTTTTCTTACTATAAGCCATACTATATACCATAATTATCCTTAAAAAATGAATTAGCGAAACCGATTCCGCTGGACCGAGATTTTCGCTCACACATTCATCCACCATTTTATATTACAGAAGATAGAAAGTATAGCATTAAATTAGTTATACAAAAATTCTAGTCTAAATGGTTACTGGCTTGCCGTCTGGGTCGCGGAGGTCAGACGGCAATCGCTCTGCGTAAAAATCAGTAACCTGTCAAAACTTAGGCTAGAGTAAAGCAGACCCTGGTTAAGTCCGGGAAAAATGCTAGGAAAAAGAAGAAAGACTTAATACATACCCGTCTTTCACGCCTTTCGACTAATCAATGACCGTTAAAATATTTATATCGATACGTAATAGATTTAAAATAAATAACGCGATTAATATTAATATTTTCAAATTGAAAAAGCCAGTGAATTCCGATAACATATTAAATATTTATTTAAACATTACTATCACTAAAGCCAAAAGCTATAAAAATGATGTAGAGTTAAAGGTCACAGGCTAGTTTCGTTTATAAATATTGAGTTAACTTTTGATACATTTTTATTGCATTTTTATTGATTCAATGGGTTCTCTTACTTAGCTCTTGAATCTTCGTATGTAATAACAACAACGTGTTTATATTACAACGTAAGTATATTATCAAAAGTCATAAAATATACACCTTATTTTCCCTATTCTAAATATCATATTTTTATTGGACCATTCGTTACTCACTTATTACTCAGTAGAGTAATAATTAAATAAATTTCTTTATACCTGTATCGATTGCAGAAAAAAAGTCTTAGAATACTTTATTATTCCTTAAATATAATATGATTCTATAATACCCAAACTAATTTACGACTCTATGTCTCCAACGTATTTAGAAAATCTAAAAAGTTTATAACAGAAAGACGGTTAACTAGTTTCACTACACGTAACACACCATAAAGCCAGTTTAGAAAACAAATATTAACATTAAGAAACATTAATTTAAAATAATCCGATCAAAGCTTTATCCAGTAATCATAACCTATTATCACATAAAATGTATGCTTTAAAAATTCAAAGGTAAAATAATATTTATTTTTATGACACAACAAAAAAGAAACCTATCCGCTTCTATCACTCCCGTACATCTTGCCAGATCAATGAACAGACGCCTTCATATAATATATCGAGCCTTCACGACACACCTACGATGTCACCTCTTGGGCACCTCATGCTAAGGTGTAAAGTTCTTAATGTTACAAAAAAAGTCAACACTCAAGAGCGAGTGAGACGAAAACAGGAATGGTTCTGTATCATTGTAGAAAGTTTACGCTATTTTTTTCTCTTGATACGAATCTCTTATTTTAGTGAGGTACGCGACTCCAACTAAGACTTTAGTCTTACTAACGCTTATGATTTTTTTTTTTGTTATTCATTAATAGATATAATCTCCTCATAATTCAGTATGAGTCATACATAAATACTGTATGAAAATTTAAAATCTCTACCTATAAAGCACCTAATTCCACGGTATTCAAAGAAAACGACGGCTTAGTCTATAAATATAATATTTTGTTTTATTCTACAAAAGTTTAATTTATTTATTAAAATTTTTTTACTAAAAAAAAACATATTTTTTTATTAAATTGTCCAATACATTGGAATACGTTTGTTATTATACGAATTATATTTCATGAACAATTTAAGATTAAAGTACCTAATACTTTAATCTTAAATTGTTCATGAAATATAATTCGTATAATAACAAACGGCTGAATACATAGTACTAAAATCTAAGTTATAGGTTATCGTTGGTACGGAATCCTAATAAAAACTCAAATGTTTGAACCGAAGTCCGTGCTGTCATGAGGGCTCATTCTAAATTATTTACGATTCGTATATTACATTCAGGTAACATTCTGATGAGATTTGATGTCATTAGATTTACATTTAAATCGGATTAGGGAATGACACCTATTAAAGATCGGTTTAAAGGATGTTAAGCGAAAGAGATTATTTGACCGCGCTTTAAATTATGTGTTAAACAAGTTATGATAGACGCCGAATTAATATTAATAAAATCAATTTGCTATAAATCTCTAAGACGGAAATCATTTGCATAATATGTCTATAAATAATATCATGTAGTATTTACCATGATCTACTTTTTATACATTTAAAAATGTTATATCGAAAACGTAAGTTATTGAAAATTATTATATTTTGAAAGTACAGGACATAAAATAAATTGAATTAAATTGATGCTTAAGAAAGTTTAAAAGCAGATATTTTTTGCATATTAAGACAGCAATAATATAAATCTAAATTTGAAAACCAAAACAATGTGTACGTACAACTGTACAATCAAATAACATAAGTTTAAAATAAAATAGGAAACTATACCCTAAAATGCGCCTTGCACTTAGTTCAAACTGAACTTAAAAGTTAAAACGATAGAACAAACCGTTACTCGTTCCACGTCAATGCTGAAACCTGAAACATCTATTTCAGGCCTGAATCTCGTCTTCAGCACGTTCAATAATACATCCTCTTCAAAGGGTAATCAATCACATTCAACGCCTCCGCCGCTGACGTGATAATTTTCCCTTGTGTTTGACTTGCACTGAATATATCGCTTACATTGTGACTACAAAGACTATCACATATACTGGCTGGAGAATATTAATTACCTTTAATGTTAGACACGTTTTTGGAGGTTTAGTCAAGCTATTTAATTATTTCTGAACAATATGGTAACAATGACTGCCTCTCGCTGCCCACAGCAAGTTGTTTTTACGTCTTTTTTTAAAGAAGAAAAAATTGAATGACAATTATTGATTGAGAAAATTGAAGCCTTACAATACCATAAACGATGATAAAACGGTTGATGAAACTTAAAACCTACCTAATTATAAATATGAAGACTGCCTTCATTGGCATACGGTAAGATAAATCCATATCATTTCTATTTAGAGAAAAATATAAAGTAAAATATACAATTATTTCTTAAGTTCGGTTTAAAATGAAATATTAGAACCATAATGGCTCTCCATCTAATAAGCAATAGAAGCCTTAGCTCCGACTAGTACATAAATGACAGTCTCATAATATTATGACCATTGTTTCATTTTTATATATTTTTATATTTTATTTTATCTGTGCCACTACAGCATGTTTAAAGGATCGTCAGTAGTACACTTTATATTTTAGTAGCGGTTTAAGCAGTGGGTAGACCGGTCTCGATAGGTACTAGAAATAGCATATATTACTTATGTTTCAATGTAAAGCAACAATGTTAAGCTTTGCAAAACGATCGTAAAAATTTATAAGCCTATCTGTGAACATATTTTTGCAAGGATTCGCTTGATAAATACCAATAACCCAATAAAGTTATAATGACTTTAGACATTACCAATTTATAATGAGAAGAGAACCCCTTTTTAATAAATCATTTAATGCATTGGAATTAATCCATGTTATACGCGTCATCACTTTAAATGATTAATTCGATGGAATAAAAGAAACGAGAATTGTCGTGGGATACGGTGAATTACGATATACGAATCAAGTAACGATTCATTACATACAATCAACCCCCTCAATTGGAACACTACTTTCTTGTGATCATCTTTACACGTTATAGAGATTTTACGATATAGCGACCGACCACGACATCTCTCTGATACCATAACATAAAGTAATTTGGCAGGAATATTCCTTCAATGGAATAGAAGTCCCCTATAATGGATTTCACGAAATTCGACCCCGAAAAAGGTAAAGATACCGTATGTAAAACATACGTGAGCATAGCCAACGGCAACTGGTAATGCGTAGTGTCATATACGTATTGCCTCAAATTTAGGCAAAATAAAATGTCCGTAATCAAAACTATGACATCAAATGGCAAACATTCCATCCAATCTCACATTAAGAAACATAATCAGACAAACATTTCCACGACTTACGACATGGCCCATTTAAAACGCCTTAACTAATCGAGTGTATCCAATTGAGCGCATCAGCTCAATTGCTCTTAATACGGATTGCTCATGGCCGAAATACGATGCCAAATTTTTTAATTACTGAACACAGAGCAACAAACGTATTTAATTACGACCGGTTCTTTATTTTTAATACATCATATTTGTCGTCGATTTTGGTGTTGGTATAAACTTGACTGTTTTGTGCCATCTTTATTGTTTTTTTTTTTTCGATGCCATAAATGGCTGGACATGTTCCTTTGTTCGGTTTAAGCTTCGGTATGTATTTATTAAATTGACATTTTTTCGTCATTTTCAAAGATGAGGAACTGCTGTATAATATGTGATTCACATATTTATTTTTAAGGGTTCGTAGTCAAGTTCGAAATAAATTAAATGAACATATTTTTTGAAAAATTTAGCAATCAAAGTCAAATAGATTTAATCTATCTTTTTACAAAATGTTAACCCGTAAATTCGTACTGAAATACTCTTGCTCTGGCTCTATTGACTGGAGCATCGTTGAAAAGGTGTTTTAACAACAAATCGAAATTGCTTTCGCGTTTTAAAATAAATATACAAACACTTACCGCGGCTTGTAATACATATGATTTATTTTTAAAAATAAATATAAATACAATATTTTACAAAAAATATATTTTTAGGTACTATAGTTGTCAGAATAATCAATAATAATAATAAGTTAATCGCAACACTTTTTTTAAATCAGTCATTAAAGTGAAATGGATTTAGCACCACATTATTCACATAGAAAATATAAACTAATAAAATAATAGTTCTTTCTAAAACTTTCATGACTAAGGGAACCCTAATAGGTATATGCGTAGATTCACACGCAACACTATTTAAAGCTTAATTTTTATTACGTCGTTATCACGTTAAAGGCAATTTAATGGTTTTATTTTTGATGAAGTATATGTTTTTATTATATTTATATACTTATAACTAACGTCTTTTACTTAATAAATACAGCCGCAATCATAACCTCAATATTACAATTCTTAGTGTAACTGTTGATTAATTATAACTTCAATATTATAATTCTAAGTGTTCCGTACAAAAGAATTAATGAGACCACCCATAGTTTCTGTCCCTTAATCTCGAACATTGGTTCTCATTAACTTCAGAGGTATCTGAATATTTGTGTTAGCCCAAAATTGCTAACCAATTAATTTCATTAAAGAATTCCTCTCGGCGCGGACAGGGCTCTGATAACTACAAAAGTATTCTTTAAAAATAACTCGCTATTCTCAGATTGTTAAATGGCTTTCGATCTGTGAATGGAATTTTAATTAAATTTGTTACGTTTAAAAACATCCTGATCAATTTTTATCGGGGACTTGAATAAATTAAGGAGATGAATGAGACATGACGTTTTTCTTTTTTTTCAATGGGATCCGGGTTAATGTTTTTTTGTTTTTCATCTATTCAGAACTCTGTCCAAGTTAATTCATTGTCAGGGTTTATTATGAACCCATAGAAAATTACATTATAAAGGAAATTAAGTTATTCTTCTTCTTCCTAGCATATTTCCCGGACTTAACCAGGGTCTGCTTTATTCTAGCCTAAGTTTTGACAGGTTACTGATTTTTACGCAGAGCGATTGCCGTCTGACCTCCGCAACCCGCTAATATCAAATATTTGATTTAATAGTGTTTATTTTAGTAATTGTTTGTCTGAGTGTCAAAATTGTTATAGAATAGCAATACAAATAATTTGTGCATGATTGTTAGTTGTTAAGAATTATACAAATATAAATTTTTTAGCGTCTTATTTGATCACTAAATTATTTTTAATTTAGTCTTATATAACAAGTAAAGTAAAGGAAAATGTCATATTAAACACTTTCTCAGAGTAAAAGGAAATAGTCGAAAACAAAATTATTTTTGCCTTTTAAAGATAATTTTAATTTAGTGTCGATTAGGTTATGTAATTATAATTTTATTATACTTATAGCTTATTATTATTTAGTGTTTATTTAGCATTAAAGTCATTTTTACTAGAGTTTAATTTATGAGTAAATTATTTTAGTCAAGTCTATAAACGACAGTTAGGTTGATACCATCAAATTTAAGACACAGCTTTAGGTACTTTGTAATAATTAATTTATATATTTTAATAATAAATAGAATCCGTTATACAAGGTCAAACTGACGGTAGTTTGATTTTTTTTCTAAAATATTTAATTTTCAAAATGCAGACAACTTAAGGAGTAATTGGTCACGAGTTATGAGAAATGAAGAAAGCTAATCATATAATTATGTATATGTGGCAGGGTGTAAGAGTCGAGTAGACCAAAAAAGTCTCACGTAAACCACGTAAAAGATGAAATGACGTCATAGTCATCAGTCTCATGACAGTGACGTAGCTAGCATGTAATACCGCTATTTTAACACCCCTATCACTTTTTAAACAATTCTTTCGAAATATCTTTTATAAATACATATTATAATTTTTTCCCCACGGACTTTGTGGACGACCGTTTTTTCACCAGTACTTGGAGTCAAACTTACACCCCTGTTGTCTCTCCTATTCACAACTTTTTTAAAAGGGTTATGGCGAAATTATGCCCTGAAAGATACACTTTTAAGCAATTTTTTGTACAATTCTCTCTCTATATACGAGTATATATTCTCTAAGTATTGCCAATGGGGTAGACCGCACCCTAGCCCCGACCATTATCTATGGTACCGTCTCTTGAGTGCTTATTGCAGAAATGACCGATAGACTGATAGGCGGGAATAGAAAAGATAAAATTTTAAGCACTTTCTAATATTTGATTTATTTATTTTTAATAAATTATTATTATTTTTTTTTTTTGTAATAATTTTGTTGCATAGGATTAGTTTAATTGAGATGACTGGGCTAGGCTGGATATAATTTTAATTCGTATGACTTAACTGCTAACTTTTTAATATTTGTTACTTGCAAATAATTATACAAAGTATTGTTTGTTTATGAAAGAAATATTTTTTATTATTTTTCCCTCATAATATTTTATTTTAAATACATTGGCGTAATTCTATTAAGTTTAGTTGTTATAATTTTTTTATAGTTTAGTTAGGTTATTATTTGTATGCGTTTTGTTTATTCTGGGGTGTCATTTTTTTTTCTTTTTTTTTAATTAATACTATGGAAATTTAAGTTCATGGAATAGAATAAAATAGCACGTTCTAATTAGAAAAGACATTTTAGTTTTACATTCGTTAAATGAATAAGTAATTAAATGTTTTGAGATTTCATACAAGGCCTTGCATTATAACATTTTCTGCAAATATATACTTTTAGTTTAGATTGTTTAAGATAATTAGAATAAAATGAAATAATGATAACCATGCAGTTCATAACACTTCGACTATTTCTAAATATTCATATATTCCAAAACCAAAACAGCAGATAACTAAATTTTATTAGATAATTAAATAACATATTTAATATATTAAAAGGCGGAACAAAAGGCAAAAAGAGTTTTGAAACCGGCAGGTATAATATATGTGAAATTTCAGGACCACCCGTGGATGTCGGAGTCACCATGTACGTGCTATCCATCAGCTCCTTATCTGAAGTGAAAATGGTATTTGAGAGAGTATTACTAAGTAGATGATCCTTAGCGAGGCGAGCGTAGGCTAGGTTTCCTCGGTCAAACAGTTGACGTGATAGCGGGGTCTAAGTTCGGCCGAGGGAGCTAATGTAACAGCATCATCATCCTCTGGTTTGGTTTTCACGGCGCGAGGCGCGCGACTCACGATTGGGCTTGATTGCAGGTCCCCCAGTGGAGGTGGGCGTCACCATGTATGTGCTCTCTATCAGCTCCGTCTCCGAAGTGCTCATGGTACTCGTCACTGTCAGCTCAAGCTTGACAAGAGTAGCCCCAGACACGAGGCTGCGAGCATGCCGGCGTATAGGAGCCGACTGCCCGGATGGCGCATCACCGATTAACTCCTAACCAACGTGCTATTCGTTTGTAAATTTCCTTTGTAATTACAATTGGCAACGGTGGTGTGGCTCTCCGGGTTTGTCGAGATCATAAAGACATACAAAATTGTACTCTGCTATTAAGCATTCCTCCAAGCAAACACTGTCGTAACTTGCTCCATTGTTGTTTTATTTATTTTTTGTTTTTGTTTTAAGCTTTTTATGTTCTTGAGTAGGCAAATCTGTTGTAACTGTGGGTTTCTTACTATTGTCTCCCAAAATGGCGTTTAACTCTTCAACTTCGCCAATCGCAATTTACTTACTTTTAGTAGTCTTGCTATGAATGTATTAAATGTTTGTATTATTGTCAGTGAGTTCCGTTTGGACGAGGGAACTGTTTTCATTTGACATTTGATATTGTGTGATTTAATCGTAACCACAAAAAAAAAAAGAAAAAGAAAAGATTTATATTTTGCTGATTCTCAATTTGAAAAAATAATTTCGACTTCAGTAAAATAAATGGGAATATGTAATTGTATGTTTGTGTAAAAAAAGATCTGTCGAAATTCGCCGACATACCCTTGATAACGGTTCCAAAGAACAAAGTCTGAATGACACCAGGGTGTATGACCCCTCGTGGAAACCAAATCAAGGGACTCGTAAAGTCACTTTATGACGTGACCCGCAACCAATATTAGACATATCTATCTATATCATATAAAATAAAGTACACGTAAACGATAAATTAAAAAGTAGTTTTGAAACATAATACTAATCTAAAGTACATAAAATGAGTATAAATCCCGTAAAGCAAACAGTCCGAAATGTGTTAACAAAATGTTATTCCACTAAAATATCCCTTAACTATTTTACGTGTGCTTTAACTTTCAACATCAAATGAAACTTCTCATTTGCGTAGTAAATGTTTATTATAACGGCACCTGGCAGCACAATTTTCCGAATTTATATAGTAACTTTTGTTTCTCACAATTGTTCATGCGTCTTTTTTTATAAATATGCATTTGTCTAAGCTTTTATTGTCTATTATGATCGAAATAAAAGAAACAAAGACAATACGCAAACTGAAAAAAAAAATGAAGCTCATCAAAGAATTATTTTCAACAGTTATTTTAAACATCTCGCTGCCTTGCTGTCATTTGTATGATATTCAGACAATTCGTGTCTCAGCGACGGGTGTTTTAAAACTGAATTGATAATGAAGCGAATGAATAATTAAGTTAAATACTTCGTTACAACGCTGTTTCACGATAAACAACGTACTCGATGACATGCATTGTCTGACTCTGTGTTCTCGTTTAACGGCTGGTTGTTTTAAACGATACCGAATTTTGCAGGATTTCACTTTGGATTTCTACTTTAGACAATTTTGGACGGATCCGAGACTCGCATATAAAAAACGACCCGGCGTTGAAACTCTCTCTGTTGGATCCGAATTTATCCGAAACATATGGGTGCCTGACACTTTCTTCGTTAACGAGAAGCAATCTTACTTCCATATCGCTACTACGAGCAACGAATTTATCCGCATTCATCATTCTGGATCTATCACACGAAGTATTAGGTATTTTATTTTTAAAATCGTATGAAATTAGAACGGATAACTTCACGTTGGTGATGACTTTTGTTAAATGTGTACCAATTTGCTGGTGGAGGGCCATAGTGTATAGGTATAATGTATGATGAGTGGGCGATGTTGGCCCGTCCGTGGAAGTATCGCTCACTCCTCAGATATTTTACCATAAAGTAGCAACGCCTTTGTTCTTGTGGGCCGATATGAAGGGTAAGTTAGTGTTTGCAAGCACTACTATTATAGCAACGTTTATTAAAATGTCATGTGCATCTTATAATATCAATGTCCTTCAGCAGATTCTCTTTGAAAATGTAGCATATCTGCACGTTTATCATTTTGAAAGAAATGTGAATAAGAAATAAATGAAAATATTTTTGTAGGTTAACTATTACCGCTTCCTGCCCAATGGATTTGCAATATTTCCCGATGGACCGGCAACTATGCAACATCGAAATTGAAAGCTGTAAGTTATCACGTGTAAATCTAAACTGTATTTATATTCAGCTTTAAATAGTTGTTTACCAAATTTTATTTTTCGATTAAACTTTTTATTTCTCGCTTGAAAAAAGATAATTCAAACGATATAACACTGATACCGTAAAATTAAATTCCCTGATGCACTACGCGTGTGCGAGTTCATGAGGCTTTCATTCGGTAGAAGATGAATAAAGCAAAAACGCTTTAACAATACGGCGCCATGTATGTCTAGGTCGTTGTACACTTAGCTTTGGTAGTTAAACTCATTCATTCTCAAAATTATATTGAAAACCCAGTGCGATGGGTGTTTATTTTATCGTTCCATATCTCTGCATGGTACAGTTGGCTACACCATGCGGGACATCCGATATAAGTGGAACGAGGGGCCTAACTCTGTGGGTGTTTCGAGCGAGGTATCCCTACCGCAGTTCAAGGTGCTCGGCCATCGACAGCGTGCCATGGAAATCTCACTAACGACAGGTATAAAGCACCTTTGCGATCATATAGAGTACATTTTTTTGTTTATCCTTCATTTCTTCATTCTTGCCCTCTATGCACGTCCTCTTTGTATCGCTTGACTGCGATCATTTTAATCTCGAACTCATCTCAGATGCTACTAAATCTGAGTTATATTTGTATAGTCCTCATTAGAATCACGATACTAAATTGTAAGGTATCTGAATAAAGAAATTATCTTTATTCCAGGAAACTATTCTCGGCTGGCGTGTGAGATTCAGTTTGTACGATCAATGGGCTACTATCTGATCCAGATCTACATCCCATCCGGCCTGATCGTGATCATATCTTGGGTCTCGTTCTGGTTGAACCGAAATGCGACGCCGGCTAGGGTCTCCCTTGGAGTCACCACTGTGCTAACCATGACCACGCTCATGTCATCAACGAATGCCGCTTTGCCGAAAATTTCGTATGTCAAGTCAATTGATGTTTACCTGGGCACCTGCTTCGTCATGGTCTTCGCGAGTTTACTAGGTAAAACGAGATGCCTGAAATGTTAAGTATGTGCAATTTGCATTGTATATTAATTATTAAAATTGGTATTCTTGTTTATTTATACTGATTGTGTTCGTATATAATTGTTATTATACATAATATTATTGTTAGTGTTTATATGCGTTGCGTTTTGTTTACATTGTCAATTGTTATTTTAACCGGTAAGGGTCATAGGCTCTGCGACATTTGCGATGTTCCGTATTGTTATTAGTGGTCATCTATTGCAGAATATGCAACTGTGGGCTACATGGCGAAAAGGATCCAAATGCGAAAACAACGATTCACTGCTGTTCAGAAAATGGCCGCTGAGAAAAAAATGGTTCATATTGATGGCGCGCCTGGACCCTCGGTACCTGAGCCTCTGCCTCCACCACGAACTAGCACGCTAAGCAGACCAGCACCACCGAGCCGATCTTCGGTAATAGTTATAATTTTTGTCACTAGCTACAGATATTCTATTTAGAATTACAATTCTACGCCAAATGTAGTCTTACAATCCCCACACGCAGGAAGTGCGGTTCAAGGTTCACGATGCGAAGGTGTATACCAAGACTGGACCTCTGGAGAACACTTTGAACGGGACACGAGGTGGACCATCAACGGCTGTTCCTGTGCCAGTTTCCGTACCGGTTTCTGTCCCGGTGTCTGTGCCCGCGCCTGCAGCTGCTCCCGGAGCAGCCGCGCCTGCTGAAGAGGAACTCCCACCGCACTTACTCCAACCACCAAAGGTTTGTTAGCTAAGGATATCATCATTTATGTTTCTCTTGTTTTCAGATATTTTTGCATTGCGAATGTCAGATGCACTGCGATTTCTTTGCGAATTGCTGCGAATTTTCTTATTAATAATTGCTATGTAATATTTATGTGTTCATCTCTTTAGCAATAAATCCCAAAGTGGGTAATTGCAGGGTATCAACAAGCTCCTCGGCACTACACCATCGGACATCGACAAGTACTCGAGGATCGTTTTTCCCGTCTGCTTCGTCTGCTTTAACCTGATGTACTGGATCATTTACCTGCACGTGTCAGATGTGGTAGCTGACGACTTGGTACTGCTCGGCGGAGAAAATTAATTTGTCCTATACACTATGCCAAGACGACTAAATTAAGGATAAAAAACCAACGAACCGCCACTCGTATATTGGCCATGTGCTTTTTATAAATATATTTGAATCTTGCTATTTGCAATGTTCCCTATAACTAAGGATTAGGGAGATAAAATCCTAAAAAAAATTGTCACTGATGAAAAGCTGAAATCTTGTAATGAAATACGTCAATGTATTTAAAGAGTAATCATCATAATGTAAAATCTAAAAAAAAACCAACGGTTCTGAGTGTTGTCAAAACTGTTCTAAATCGACTTGAACTATAACTGTCTGTATCTACGTATGCAGAATGCAATTGTAGTTAATATTTATTTACCTATAGATTACTACCTAGCTCATTATTATACGATATCATTCTTCATTTTTATTTAATGTAAATTATTCAAGCGAAGACTTATTTAGCGTAATTATATAATTAAATTGTAATTCTAACTTTACTGTAGATGACTATGTAAGTAGGTATTAGGTATACCAAAGTACTTGTATTTAGACTATTTCGAAAAGAAAAAAAAGATTTTCGTATTATTTAAACCCTAGGCTATCTTAATCTCACTTCACTTTAAGTGCTCAAATACTATGATTAGATATAATGAAATTAGGTGCAATAAACCGAACTCCTTACAACTATTAGTGCCTCTTTTCCTTAACGTACCGAAGCATGGTCCATATATAGAGAACACCTCTGTCGGTAAGTAGGGAAGGGACTATATTGTCTGAACCCGTGTGAATGTGATTGGTGAGTGAATTGAAGAATATATGGGTAATTCGCCATTGTGATTGAATTTTACTTCCTTGGCTCGATTTTTTGATATGAAGGTCATATGTATAATAAAATCATACTAAAATCGAAAAAAAGGAAAAACGAGGGGTTCATAATCATTAATCGAAAAAAAAAAATTGATAAATTTTGAGCACGTCAAAAACTTCTCGAAGACTAAACAAATATAATAAATTCAAATAATGATTTGTTAGATCTTTCACACGAATGGGCCCTGATTTTATGTCAAAGTGAAACGGAAACGAGTTCGTAGTGATGTTCCGATTTTATATCTAGAATCAGGTTACCTACTGACACTTAAGAAATTTAAAAAGAGTCATCACTAAATATGATTTGTGTATAAAATTAACAGGATTGACGAGTCAAAATACGTCACGTATCCGAGGCCTTATGTGAATCAAATAGTAGAAAATGAAATGTTAAAATATGCATAACATAACCTTATGAAGTATTGCTTTTAATGTTAGCATTTAATCACTGTAAAATAGTCAATTCAAATAGCCTATAAAATTATATTTTCTTAGCAGACAAAGTATAGTAAAATCGTTTAATTAAGCCGTTACATTTATAATAACAGATATTTACATGTTCGTTAATGAAACACGGAATGGGAGAAACGTACAAAATATGTTAAGGAGAAATATTTTTAGAGGTTCTTTTAAAGGATGGCATAGAATCAAACATTTTGAAGTGTATAGGTAACTTTCGTGTTGTCTAAATGTTGAAATAATGTTAATATAACAGAAACTAAAAGTGATATTGACAGTGAAGGCATTAAATAATTAATTACGGTCGAAAGATTGTTCAACATCGCTTATTTACAATCAATCGAAGCTGTTTATTAAAACGGTGACAGCCTACAAGCTGTTCGGTTAATCCAATTTAGTTCGAATCGAAACCACAACGGGTATCGAGTAAAAATAAATCAATGAACAGGAGACCGATTTAGATAGGTTGTAGGTTATTTTAAGCAAGTAATTAAATGTTAGATAGATATTTGAAGACGAACATTTCGATCTCTGTTGTAATTATAGGATAATGTTTCTTTTAAATCGGCTCTCTAACTTTCTAACTCTAACTATTTGATTATGATCTTTGATTGTTTGACTAGTTAAATCTAGTTGAAGGGTTCAATACATCGTGATTGGTGATCCGTGATCAAAGGATACAAGGGATTGCGTGTGACTCTCACACACCAAACACGTCTGGATCTTCTTTGGATCTTGGGACCTTCCACCCGCGGTCGGGGCGCGTTTGATCTAGAGGTATGACCTCAACTTTACAATGACAAATATTTCGTATATCAACTATTATCCTATGTCTTTCAAAATTTCAAACGACTACTGCTTCCAAGATGCTTTCCTTCAAAAATTTGAATCATGTTAGGTATCGAGTTGTCTGTCGTATTTTGTCTGTCATAAATCTGATCCCACACTGTCTTGGGACTTGGCTCTTTTAGATGGGTTTCTGTAATAGATGTAGGTATGTAATATGGTAGTTAATTTACTAACGATGAGAATATATCAAATAAAAGCACTTGTCGTACGAGAAAAATTCTTATCTATGAAATGAAGACACATTCAAAGAATAAATCTATGTGTATTCTAGACAAAAAAGTAAACTTTTTGGCGAATTACCTATATGTAATATACTATTAAATATTACGATTAATTAGGACAAAAAAAAATCAATTCATTCCATTAATATAAATAATAATCTAACTAAATCAACGACGGATTGTGAAAATAATATTGTAAATGACCATGGGGTAAGTATATGAATAAGACGTGTACATATTTATACATATATTTATATGAATAGGATATTCGGACATGATCACAGTAGTTTTATAAAAAAAATATTATCATTTCATTTTATCAAAGTTTACACCAGTTACGACACGTTCAATATCTAGTGCACGGTACACTTTTTCTACGTAAATTGTAATTTTTAAAGTATATATGTATATATAAATGTTGTGTTAGACGGAGTGTTGATGAACATTTCTGTTCCTTTTTCGACAATAGCAATGCATATACATGGCTTAGGTGTATTGTTGTATATAACGACGACCGGCCGAGGAATTTCGGGTTCCGTGAGTGCATGAGTACGTATATACGATATTATGAAATAATAATAATAATTTCATTTTAACGTCAAATTATTTTTATTATATTCGCGGTTTTGGTGTGCCCTCTTTTGATAGTGTATTATTATTTTTTTTATCATCATAAGCATAATAAAAGTTACGTGTATCGTGGGCTGTGACTTTGGTTCGGTGGGACAAACAGACACGCTTTATAGATACCGACGTAGGTTTAACTTACGGAACCCTGAGCAATATGTAAATACTCAATGTACCTGTGTGGACGAGAAGCCGCTTTATATTTTATAATAATTATTAAAAAAAAATAACATTGCTCTGAAATCGAGTTCAATGACCTTAATTAGCGGAATATAGTATCAAATATGTAAGTCGCGGTACTTTAAGCACCGGTGCGTGATACTTGAATGTGCTAATCGTATAAAATAGGTTAAAGTTTATACTCATAGTATGTTAGACAGCAGATAACAAAGGCTGTAACTCGCTAGATTACTTGAGTATAGTTGTGGTAACTCGATTTCAGAGCAGTTTATTCCGAACAGCCATGAAGATTAGCACAGATTATACACATCTCACGAACAATTTTTTTATAAAAAAACCTTAATAAAAACCGTACTTATAAAAACTGACACATGTAAATGACAAGGATTAAAGTGAACTAAAATCAGTGACCGAACATTGTTAACTTAGACATCTTTTATCGGGATAAAAAAAATTAATATGAAATCGTGTAATAATCTGTTCCAATCTTTGTATTAATCATAAATAACTATTAAACTTATGACAGTATAAATACATAAATAATATTGCAAAGTATAAATTAATTATAATGAAAGACAACGTAGTGCTGTGACTAAAAACCTAGATACAGCCGCGTAGTTTTAATTACTTCCTTTTTACGAAAAAAACCTCCACTATTATTTGCCGCTTTGTTATATTATTCTACTATCATTATCTATCTATTCATATAATAATATAAGTATTTTTTACATCTAACTATTAATTAATTATATTTAGTTTAACAAAAAATTGAAAAATTAATTTATAAAATTTGCTCAATATTTGGAACGTTTATATAATTTTAATACTATTTATAATGTGTGTAATGTCACAGTAATTTTATAGAAGTCATTGTATAAGATTACTGTAATATAAATTTTGTATAAAATGTGAATAATCATTTAGTATTATTATATGATTAAAACTACTAACATTCGATAATTTTTTTTTGCAGAACGCCACTAACAATCGCTTTAATGTAACGGTCTTACTAACAAATATTTGCACTTATTTTAAGTGATCATTTAAGAAAATGTATACATCCATATTTGCAGGATCAAGAGAAAAGTTTTGTCTGTTTTTAAAAAAAAAGCTACATAAATATATTTTTTTATGGTATAGAGCGGCAAACGAGCTGACAGATCACCTGATGGAAAGTGAATGCTGTCGTCCATGGACATTTGTAACACCAAAGGAGCTACAAAATGCGCTGCCGGCTTTTTAGGGGGTATGGAGGGGGAATTAATGGGGAAGGGGTGGGGAATTCGGCCTCCGGTACCCTCGCTCACGCGGCAAAACACGACGCAAGCGTCATTTTACGCCGGTTTTCTGTGAGGCCGTGGTATCACTCCGGTCGAGCCGGCCCATTCGTTTAAATGCATGGCTCTCCCACGGTAGTATATGTGTATAAAACTGGGCTAGCGAAACTAAAAGCTTTTTTACAAAACTCAATCATTAAATTGTGATGTATTTTGAAATGTCACTTAAGCTACTTTCGAAAGCTCTTTTCCTTTCCAGTAAATGATATTGAGATTCTGTTTATGTACTCAATCGATATGAAACAATAATATACCAATCTTATGTAAATATTCATTAGTAAGGCCGCAATTGTTTTGTACTATATAAATATACATAACCGCGTCAAAATAAAAATACATATGTGTACCTGAAAAGCAATACTAAAACGATGATTGAAAATAAATATATCATATTTTAAATATTTCTGATAGGAATATTTTACGAGAATATATAAGTATATCTAGATAAATTTACTCAATTATGTTTGCCATTGCATTTATCACGGATACGTTAAGTTTGTAATTTAGCAAAAGTGATTTATGAAAGAGTGTTAAGCTGTTGTGAGTGAATAGTCGTAAATATAATTTTACAATAATTATTAAATAAATATTTCATATATAAAAATTACTGATGAATAATAATTAATGTTAATTAGGATCATAATTAATACATTACTATCGCACCTAGGTTTAAGTACGAGTAGGTAGTGTAGACCTGCACGAGGTGAGACGGGCGGTGTGTGTTTCGTTTCAATAAGATTTCAAAAAGTATTTTTTTTAAACAGTGTGTCTTTTATAAAGATTTTCGTGGATAAAACAATTTTATGACTCAGTATTCATTAGCGCAAAACATTAAAGTGTTAACGTTCATTTTGTTTCAATATCTTCAGTTAATATCGGACTGAAAAATTAACATTTGAATCATGATTTCTATGCGTTTTATTTAATTATTTGAGCATATTTTAAGTGAAACAAAACACACACCATCTGTGAATCGCCAGTGCGCAACCAAATTCTAAATCACACTTAAATCTAGTGTAATTTAAATATATTGATACTTAAAATTAATATTAGGAAAAAAAAATACAAAATTATAACCATTATTTACTATTTAGATATCTGATCGATGTATTTTATCAATATTATTTAGAAGGTGAATTTGTAAACGATGTAGACGCACTTATATTTGAAATAAATGAAAGAGTGCAAGTGATAGTGTTGACTACCGGTATAGTGACAGAATCAGATTTTTAGATATTGAATAGAATATGTATATAAAGTTTTGAAATAAATTATCACTGAAACACGTAAGCAACATCATAATTTAGCCGTTTGGTGCCACAGTAATAAATATTAGAAAACACATGGCTATAACGGAACGATTAATTTGCTTTCGAAGTTTTAGGCCTGCAAAAAGCACACACGAGAATTTAAATTAAAGCGGAATTTTAATACGATGAAAACCGTGAAGAATAAAAAGTTGTACCTTTTGATGATGCACAAAAAATAATAACAAGAAAAAAATTAATAAATCATTCGCAAATCCATTGAAACGAAAAAGGATAAAATCATTTAAAACGGTTTTATCTTTTCTAAATCTCGATACGAAAAAAATATCACCCATTTTTAAATTGTCCATTTCACCATCGGACAAAGCTTCGATAAATGCCAGTTGTAGAATTTTATCAGAACATCGATCTATGAAACTGATTAAATGTTTGCGGTTTTACGTCCAGCCGCTGAATTTCAACGTTCATAAGGGCACCGTTTCATCGACATTTTACTGGCCTGTATATTTTGGAGTATAAAATCGAATAATGGCTTTAGTTGGGCAAACACTTCTGCTCTATGAAGCCATATTTTACAAAAGAGCAAACTGCATTAAGTTGGTTTACAACAAAGAGAGCTGCTAACGTAAAAGCTTTTACAGGATACAAAATTTATGTGGAGGAAATGCTAACATGATGTGTGCCATTGTATAAATAGTGATCATATAAATAGCTTTCTGACGGTACAGCGGTATCACATCAAACACGATAATGGTTTGAAATTTCCAGAAGGAATATACTGAATTTAAAGTAACAGTAAAAAGTTAAATGAATTAATAATTCCAAGACTTAATTAATCCTGAACGACTCTCAAAATACCGAATACATTAATTACGGTATGGAAAACATTTTGACAAACTTTTTCCGAAATTCATTATAAGAGTTGCTCTAATTTTTAAACGAGCAATCAATTGAGCGTATAAAAAACGGTCTCGTAAATTTTAGACGAATTAAACAGCCTGAAAATTTTAAATGTTGCAAAAATACAAAGTATTCGAAGTTAATATTTTATTTGATTCGGAATCTGTAACCTGTATTAGCCAAACGACGATCGATAGTTGACAAAACTTGAATTTCAGATGAAACTTCGATTAATAGGGAATTTTTTGATTGTACAATCGAAATACTTACGATAAAAATAATACAAAAAGGTCTATTTGATTCTCGATTTGGTGACGATAACGATATCGACTCATGGCGCGGACATATAATTTTGTGGGTTAGCAGCAAATAATTCTTCAATTTTTGTGTCGTCACGTATACCTAAGATTATATATCTCAAATGAAAATAATACAAAATTGTACTAAATAGCATTGAAATTTGGTTTTGCGCCCGAAAGTCACAAATGTGTATGTATAGTAACATCAGCATATTATTTAGAATTCATTACAATTATTGCATCTGATTATCACGAATTTAAAAAAAAACTGTCCCTCTTTGACGTTATTAGATAATTCATATACACATTGTAATTTAAGATTTAACGAGACTTTGATGGGTAAATTTTACACACTATTAATTATTTAATCCACTTATGTTATTATGTAATCTTCGAATCAAATATTTTTAGTGCCAAATCTAGGCTGTTCATAATTTACACCCATCTTAATATTAGTATTTCTTATTGTATTGGTATTTTAGATAAATATTTTGTTGCTCTTTTTTTTCAAACATTGCATACGTGTTAAAGAGATTCGGTTCGGAGTAATTTCAAGTGAAATGTGGGCATGAAGAGTAGACATATTACCTTACCTCAGGTAATAAGTCAAAATATTCATATAAAATCTTCAATTTCTGAAAGCAGGACTAATCTATCTCTTAAGGGCAAATTTAAATATGACGTCATAACCTGCAAAATCTACGAAATTACCAGTCAACTGTAGCTGTTAACATTTATTTCTTTCTAGAACGTCGGTTACTATTTATGTCTCTTTCTTACGTGTGCGTGTAACACGGACGACGATATTACATTATCAAACAATAATAGAACTGATTTTTCCTCTATTAAGTTATACCATGAAATCGTCCAGGGATTTGGTATTAACATTCCGATAGCGTATACTATTAGATAATTATATTATTTATAGAATCCTTGGGGGATAGAACGTTTTACCGGCGACGTATTACGAAGGTCCGTAGCTTTTGATGTCTCCTCAAGACGAATTTATTGATTGCACGGCCTCCTCAAATAGATTCGAGCGAGGAGACTCGCGAAAGCTTACACGCACCGAAATCTTTCGTTTACTAGAACGTTAACCTTTTCTCGAATATTCTGATTAATTTTTTCAATCTTGACAATTCTAAGGTTAGGATTACACCGTCCGCTTACTCTTAATTGGTACTTGGACGCAATATCAACGCGTCATCTATTATCCTATAGCTTTAACTAGGTGTGTATGTTTAACATAGTAGCATCCTATGATAAAAGTCTATGAATCTTCGAAGGACAGCATTAATGGGCAGTGCGGCTCATATTTGTTAATTCTGTAACATTGATTCTTAAGGACTCTTTGTTTTGTTGTTTCGTGGATGTTAGAAATTTTCTGAAATGACTTGTAAAAAATCTTCTATATTCTGTTCATTAAACGTATAAAATACGCATATCAGATAATTTAAAATATAGCCGCACTGCGTTACGAAAAATTTCTTTCGAGTTATTGATGTTTCTTTTTAGTCTTATCTATTACACATCAAATTTCTATGTGCTGTTTGCAGTGCTGCGCTTCCTAAACAAAGTAATTTAAATAATTCTTTCATCGGACCCGTGCCAATTAATTTGCAAACTCCACTAAGCACTCTGCCTGCATAATTAAACTACGAATAACTACACAAACTAAAGATCTATTAATTTTAAATGACTATAAAAATATTATTCGAAATAATAATTTATTTTAGTAATCGTAAGTTAATAAGTAATTATATTTAATTGTTTTAAAATGTTACAAAAGAGTATAGGCTTGTATTCAATTGGACACTTGAAAATGATTATTTTCGAAAGGGTTTTTAAGTAATCGGAACATCAGGTCAATGAGTATGGTAAGTGAAAGAGAAAGCAATAATATTAAAAAATAAATTTATAATAAGAATCCACCAATCAAATGCGCTTTTGTTCTCTAACACTTGATCGTTATAAATCGTTTACGGTAATGTTTAAAATACTCATGCAATAATTGGCGCCTATACAGGCCCGTATTTTGCATTTAGAAAACCGCAATCGAGAAGTGAAGGGTAAGGAAGGCAAGGGCACTTAAATCCTCGATATTTCGAGAGAAATGGCACGTAATTCCGAAGTATGCGAAAATTCGGATTAAACAATAAATTCATTAGTTTTTTCAACCTAGAAAGGTTAATAAATTAATGACTTAAAAGTTTTTGAAGGCTATTAAATTGATTAACTCTTCAAGAAAAAAAAAGCTTGTCGATTTTTTGAATAAGCCATATTTTAAAATTGAGTGCAATTTTACGAAATAGTGCAGAATTAGGTGCATTTTCCCTAAACTCGTGTAGTCCTATCGAAAATAAAATATTTCAAGTGTCAAATCGTAATCATTATTACTTAATATTTAATTAATTTTATATTTTAAATGTATGCCTAGCGTTACATTTGTTTGTTGTTTGATTATATAATTTATGATGTTAATAACTCTATATTCCGTTATTATTGAATGTGTATGTAAACTTTAACACTTATATATTGTATTGGTGTGTTTAATGATGTTGCTCAAACTGAATAACTTTAAAGCATGTATGTAGTACCTATAATGTACGGTATTTAGTTCTGTGATCCAATAAAGTTATATGAAAAAATTAATATGTTTTGTTATTTTTTATATACCTATGATATAATTGTTAGAAATCTTTTGACACATCATCCATTATAATCCATTCAGTATTTAAAATAGAACCTACATAAATGCATACATACAAACATGTAGACTACTAAAATGATAACTCTTCCTTTTGGCTTCGTTGTTGGGTAAAAAGCTGTCACGACTTGTCATTGAAACGTATTAAATATTCTTCCACGTCTTTTATATTGACATGGATGGCAATTAGACAGTAGCAAAAGTATCCTTAAAAAATAACCCACTTCAAAGATTAGAAGGAAAGTGCAAAGGTTTCATCAATACTAATTAACCAAGCCCAAACTCAAGGTAACTGCGGTATATCGTCGAAGAGTTTCCTGAATTGCTGTTCTGTACCCTTAGTACGTGTTTTGACAGTTTTCGACGATAAAGTATTCGATTGGTTTTCTTCCATACATCGACTAGC
>DVXP01000286.1:0-23087 GCA_018235645.1 Junonia grisea | reverse complement strand
ACGCAGGCCAAAAATAAAGCGAATACATATGTTTTGTAATCTTTCAAGCTTATTTAACAGTTCTTCACTCAAATCCAGGCTACAAATATCGCCATAATCCAATATAGGAAACAGCAACGTATTTACCAGTTGTGTCTTAGCCTTGATGGGAAGAAAATTCTTTAGCCGCGTCATCGGGTGTAATGAGCGGAAAAATTTACTTGAAATGAAATTAATTTGTTCACGCCAATCCAGGTTCCTATCAATAATGACGCCCAGGTCTTTAACTGTGTCTGACAAGGGTATTGCAATTCCATTAAACAATATATCTGGTAAAGCTGCATAATTAATTTTCGATAGTTGTCTCGCGCTGCCCACGATGATGGCTTGACATTTCGAAGGATTAACATTAATTCCAAATGTTTCAGACCAGTTTTGGATGCTGACTAAATCGTTATTTATAGCAGATATGGTTTCATTAAGAGAGTCTACACTGGAATCCTTATAAAGCTGCAAATCATCAGCGTAGAGATGGTACTGTGAATTTAATATAGTAGTGATAGAGTTAATAAAGAGTGAAAATAATAATGGGGATAAGATTGCACCCTGGGGAACGCCAACAGTTACATCGCACCAGTCAGAGTAAGTACTACCTACACGTACGGCTTGTTTACGTCCTCGAAGATAGGAGGAAAACCATTGTACCACAGAATCAGAAAAATTAAGATGTGTCAGAAGCGACAACAACAAATCGTGATTTACAGAACTGAAAGCGTTACTAAAGTCTATTAATATCAAAACAGTTACATTTTGATTTTCCATCGCCGATCTAATATCCTCAGTGATTTTGAGCAAGGCAGTAGTTGTGCTATGTCCAGCTCGGAAACCTGATTGAAATGGATTCAGCATTTCATAATTAATACAGAACTTGGATAATTGCTTATAGACAAGAGATTCGAGTACTTTCGAAAGAAAGGGTAATATAGAAATGGGACGATAGTGAGTGGGAGAAGAAGGATTCGAAATTTTGGGAAGTGGGAGAACGAAAGCCTTCTGCCAGATATCAGGGAAAGTACAAGAGGTCAGCGAATAGTTTACCATATCAGTGATGGCAGGCAGAATAATATCTATTATGAGCAATATCATGTTACGGCTAACTTCATCATAGCCTGTAGCCTTAGATGTTATTGAAGAAATGCACTTTTTTACTTCCTCTTTTGTGACAAGGGAAAAATGAGAGAAAGTGGAAATCGGTTTGGGTAAGTGGCGAATTTGATCTATAGCATCAAAATATTTAATTGGGATTTGCGAAGAGGAAGAGGAGAAGTGTCTATTAAGACTATCAAGATCAATATTAGTATCATGTTGAAGGGATGAAGTTTTACCAATACCAAGAGACTTCAAGAATATTAACGCCTTGTCCTGAGACAAGGTACTAATTTGATTGAATATATACTGGCGCTTCAGCCTTTTGCACATCTGATTACATCGGTTTCTCGCAGCCTTATAAAGATTCCAGTTAAGTTCTGAACGATCACTTTTGTAGCGACGAAAAGCGCGGTCCCTTTTTGCTCTAAATTTACGAATATCATTGTGAAACCAAGGTGCTGCTTTACGCCTTAATTTAATTGAATGTAAAGGTGCGTGTTGGTCGAATAAATGTATTACTTCAGTGCAAAGGTAATTAACTTTATCAGCGATATCGTTCAAGGATTGCATTCTCGTCCAATCTATAATGGAAGCATCATTAAGAAGTTTGTCAGTGTCAATATTTGAGAAGTTTCTCAGTAGAAGCGTTGTAGGTTTAGGTTTATTTAATTTAATATTAAGCGATGCATAAATGAGGTCATGGCGTGAGAACCCAGGAGCTGGAAGTTGTCCGAATTTACAAATGTTATAGCTATCAGAACACAATATCAAGTCCAACAAAGTGTCAGCATCATCGGTATGGTGAGTTGGAGCCAATGGTAACCAGCCCAAATTAACAGATCTTAGTATTGTCAGGAGTTTCACGGCTCTGCTGTCGTTCTTTAACAAACATGTATTAAGATCGCCCATGATGATGACATTGGAATAACTAGCGACTACATTTTCCAGGACCTGCTCAATATCTGAAAAATAGTTGTTGTTGGGAGGCGAGTAAATTACGCCAATTGCAATTTTAACACCGAAATCGGCTTCAATTATAAGGTATTGAGTTAAAATCGAAGTAATCGGCGATTGGTATATAATTTTGTAGTTAATATAACTTTTTAAATACATTCCAACCCCTCCTCCTCTCTTACCTTCTCTATCATTTCTGATTAGGACAAAGTCCGGAATTGTAAAACCTGTTGACGAGAGAGATGGTTTAAGCCATGTTTCTGAGATAAGGATGATGTGAATAAATTTTAAATTAAATGTATTGTAAAGCTCAGGAAAATGCCCGGGAACGCTTTGAGCATTAATATGGCAAATATTTAAATTTCTGTGTAGAAAGGCTAATTCTTTTGAAAGTTCTTCCTCTAGAGTCATGTCATTATTATCGGCGTCATAGAAAGAGCTGTCACTATCTATACTAAAAAATGAATCTTCACTAGAGTCCATAAAAAAGATATAATAATATATATAAATTAATTGTAATATGAAATAAATATAACAACAATATAATAACATATATATCTATATATAACTAAAAAGAAAAAGAAATAAGTATTAAAAATATAAATATATATTATACCAGGAAAATTAATATAAAAGTATAAGACGCACTTGCTTCCACGTCCTGCTAGCTCAGCAATGGTATTTACAAATAAATTATTAATAAACAATTACACAAAAGTTACAATGATATTATTAAGACAATGTTGTCTACATGGCAAAAGTAGTCATACACACAGACTACAGACAAATTAAATATTTGTCTAATTTTTTATTTTATACTATTTCCAATATTACCTAGGAATTCTTAATTACTTGAAAAAAAAAAATAAAGAAAAAGAAAGATAAATATTAAACCAAAAAAAAAAAAAACAAAAAGAAATTATGGACTAAATTATTTTGTTAGCAACAAATTATTGAAAAAGAAAAAATTTATAAATTTCTTTTTTTTATCTTATGTGCCTAGATATAAAAAAAAAATGGACATGTAAAGATAACATAAATGAAAATGAAAACAATATAAAAAGTAAACATAATAATAAGAAGTGTCTAAACCAGTTAACCAAGTAAGTAAAAAACATGAAAAAGAAGTGATATTTTCGACAATGGATAAGTATTTGAATACCATTTCAGCTAGTCTTGCTATGTAGTAAAAAGTGTCTGTCTTCAAATTATCAACCACAACTAATCATATCTACTATAGTAAAACTTGTATCTACAATTATTTAAGGCTGTTTTAATATGTGCCCATTCATGTCCAATGTTTACTTTAAAGAGTTAGACTTATAGATATCTATCTATATCTATCTATCTAATAGATCTACAACATCAGGGCTCAGTTATAGATTTGATTATCTGTATTACAGTAGATATGCATTAGATAGATGTTAGCTGTGGCTACAATATTTCAAATGTGTCAAATTGTTACGTCATTATGTCTATCTTTTTAGCTGTCTGAGATTATGTCATACTAAATAAAAACAAGACCCTCTATGTATTATTCTACTCTTTAAACAAGACAAAAACAAGAAACAATTGAACCATTAAGAATTAACTATAATAATGACAAGACATTGTTTTAATTATTATTGCAGTCTTACGGTATTACAAGACTGTTATTTTGTTAACCTTAAAAGGAAATACAAGAAATACAAGGTGGCGAAATTCTTTAACTAAAACATAAGTTTTAGCCAATACTGTTGGACTTTATTCAGTATTTATTCAGTGTGAAACAGATAAAATTGTTGCCATATGATATTGTTTTATTTTTAAATGATAATGTATTGCTTCTTTCCAATATTGTATTACCCCGCGGTCGTGTTTCCCCCACTTTCCCCTACATATACTTTTTAGGCATTTAGTCGGCTAAGTCTCATATACGTATTTATTCAAGTGATTTTCATTTGTTTGTCTTTTTTGTTATATTTTCAATACATACATAAAATAAATAATCTTTTAAATGTTCCGTACCCACAAAATGCCAAAGATACCCTAAAACACTGCTATCCATTTTGTCTTTTTGCTTGTCTGTCCGTTCGTGTCTCATGGATCGCAATAGATAGATCTCATCAAAATTCCCAAGCTGAATATTTCTTTTGGCGCTTTAAAAACAAATAATAAAAACCGGTCAAGCGCGAGTCGGTATAGCAGTGGTTATTTATTGATTATACTTTAAATCAGAAGGTACCTTAATGAGGCCCCCTGGTTTAGCATCACGAAGATGCGAACCCATAACATTTTCCCCTACCAAAAATCGCTCAACGCGCCTAATGAATTATTTACTTCATTAATTTAATTAAAAATGGTTTAACAACGTATTCATTCTAGTGATTTACTTTTAGATATATAACTAATGTGTTTAAGCATGTTGTTTTAATATTGCTCTACATACTACTATGGAATATTGAAATTAGATTAACTGTTTACTTGATTTTAATTTGAATTGCGTGGCGCCGTCTTATCGATAAGCGTTTACAGAAGCCAGAATAGAATTTATATTCTCGCGGATAACTTACGCAAAAAGGGCTCAAATAAATCTTCCCTCCAACTTAATAAAGTCTTTGTTGACGGTTTTATCTAAAGCTGTGGCTATAACAGCCCCCTTTTTATAGTGACACCAACATTTAGGGAAAGGCTCTTAAAGGCACGGAGACAGAATTAACATAAGTACATATTTGATTTAAATGTTGGGTAAAATGAATCACTTCGTATATTTAAAATATTCAGTAGGCCTTTTTAGTAGGTAAAAATTCATTACGAGTTATCATAAAAGCGGGGTCTGCCGCGAGGAAGAGCTAGTAAATCTGTTTTAATGTTTATCAAAAATAAGTGGGTTAAAATGATTACTCATATCAAGTCAAATTTCAAGGGAATACATGTATGAACATTTGTGAAACGTATCACCTATTGAGTCCATATGTAGGACATACTCGTAAGTATTAATAACAACTGATATACAAATAAATAAGCCGCTAAAGTGGGAGCCTAACTAACTCATTGAGGGTTCCTTACACTTTTTCTACATCCAATCAATCAAAAAATGGTCAGATTTTAATATTCTCAGGAACATCCTTCAAGACAAGACGTATGTATATCCTACATATTATAAAAAGTAATGTATATTCTATAAAAATAAACAAAAACCTTCTTGTTTTACTATCTTTAAAGTTTTACAACATGACGATCCAACACACAAATGACGTAGGCTGAGGGATAGGAACCCTATAACATATTTTGAAACGGAACGGAATCCTAAAAAGATATCATTCCCGCTATAGGAATCGATATGCAATTCTAGCTGTCGCGAATGTGTCGCCGAGACTTTAAATTGGATATTTTCAATATACCCAAGGCGATACATCGGAATCTCATATCGAGATCCCTTGAAGTTATTTCAGAACTCAGGTAAGATTATTAGATCATCCGATACAGAATTATTTAGATCTTATTCGAAAATAAATAACTTATCTTCTCCAGGAATATAAATAAATAAAACCTATTCATAATATTACAACTTTTTTTTATTGACTATAAATAATTTAACAGTTAAACAAGAGCATTATTTATCTAAAGTAAATTATGTGGATAAATTTTTATAATGCCAAACCAATGCAAGCATATGTAATAACCTGATAATGTCCCAATATTGGTTAAAGTATTAATTCCCGTGTAAGAAGAAAGTTTGTAGCTTAATTTGGCACTCGATATTTTTCTTAAAATAATTTTTAAGACAAAGCTTTCTTAGCTGTAGTTTGAACCAGCGATCATCGAGATCGACGTTTTCTACTAACCACTGGACTTTTTTTTTATGGGATAGGACGGCAAACGAGCTGACAGATCACCCGATGGAAAGTGAATGCTGTCGTCCATGGACATTTGCAACATCAAAGGAGCTACAAAATGCGTTGCCGGCCTTTTAGAGGGTATGGAGGGGGAGTGGATGGGGAAATAATAGGGAAGGGGTGGGGAATTGGGCCTCCGGTGCCCTCACTCACGCGGCGAAACACGACGCAAGCGTAATTTTACGCCAGTTTTCTGTGAGGCCATGGTATCACTCTGGTCGAGCCGGCCCATTCGTGCAAATGCATGGCTCTCCCACGGTAGAAACGGACTATCTTAAAGTAGGTAATTAGATATATTTCAAGTATAGCTTCATTTGAATTCCAAACTTCTGTACAGAGAAATAAATCTCTAAAACATTTTCATACAATACACACATTTCAAGAGAAAATTTAAATTCCACATTAACTGAGAGTTTCATCAACATGGATTCCTGTCTTTCCTCTGAAACTGCTAAATTAGTTCCCATTCATTCCGGAGACTAATAGCCTGCGTTGGACGTATCGTAGATGAGTTGCATTGTAGGTAGAAGTATAGGCCTCACTATGAACTACTTAGATGCAGACAAGTTGAGTAATCGGCGGATAATATCCGGAGGGTGGATAGCCCTTCGTATTATGTTGATTGTGTTTTTCTTTTGTGTGGTGTTTGTTTACCCTTTTTTGTTACAAATACCTTCTTTTTTTATTGAAGTCTTAATAATGAATTGAATTGTTTGATGTCCTTCAGGTAAAGATACAAAAAATACATATTAATGGACGCATTTGCGGTGTAAATTATATATTTAAAATAACATATAGCTACAAAGAAATTATATTGTAGTGGTAGACATCTATTGTCTGTTCTATACCTGTGTTCTACCACAATTACGGGGAACAAGTAACGGTATTATGTATTGTATGTACTAGCATGTGTGCCGGTATGCGTTATTAATATTCAGGTAACATCAAAGGGGACAGATAAAGCCTGTACCTACAAGATAATTATTTTGCAACAGGACCAGGTTGAGCGCTCGCTTGTCAGTGAAAATAATTACCTTTTAGACAATGTTCTCAACACTATGAAAACAGCATATCTTTGTATGATATATGAGGTTACATTAAACTAAGGTACTAATTAATTTTCCAGAAAGTTATACGAGTAATTCCGTGAGTAGTAACAAAAAAAAATCCAATTTTGTGGTTTCAGCAATATTTCATAACAATTTTGCAACAAAACCAAAATTCAAATATTAATTTTTACATAACATACATATTGAAATCACTTATTCTATTATACTTATAGGTAAATGGTGAATGATTCCCTTCTTAATGTTGCCATGCCTTCCCCCAATTACTTGTGATTTAGAGCATCGTGCACAAAGTCTATATGGGTCTCCCCTGCTTAACACATCATTAACTCAACTTGAACTTAATCGGAAGTGTATTGCACGTAAACATCACTTCCTAGCTGAGTGCTCCATAGGAGGAAAATGTAAGACGGAATGACATAGAAATTCCACATGGGATATTATTAATCTGATTGAGATTTCAGTGGAAGAAAAATAGTGACGTATAACCGGGGCTTTTGAACGGGGATATTTGATAATAATAATCACTTATTAGATCATAAACCTTTTATTTTGATTACCATGAATATTTAAAAAAACAAAACACGAGATAAATGTCTTACAGTGGCCGATATGTATAAAAAATTTCTCTTGACTAATAAATGCTGATGTTTAATATACATTATGTAGGAATGTTCTAATCACAAGAGCTACGATCACCAGGCACAGTTGTATTCATTTAAACGCAACAACCAGCTTTATATAAAAACGCATCCTAATCGCTTCACGTTTAAAAGCCATTTTTTGTGGCACACAAATACATACATACATAGCGATCGAACATATAAAATCATCTTTTCGCCTCAATTGCTAAAAAGAGCTAATGATGATAAAAGTTTCTTCCTTTATTCCTTTTCGATCTGGTAACATTCGTTGGCCTCATTCTGTCTGTCAAAATTCGTAAAAAAAGTTAATTGCAAGATTTGAGTACATTAAAATTAAAATTGAGAAGAAAGCGAAATAAATATAATAAAAGCTTAACCTGAATATTACGTATAAATTTTAGGTGTATGCAAAATTAATATAATATGATTTGGAGGTGAATTTCATTATTAAATAGCTACTTCAAATTAGTTTGAAGTTTCAAGATAGTTACTTCAAACCTAACTACGTTATCCGTACAGCGTTAGTGCTTAGTCTTTCATGGAAGTCCTAAGTGTGGGAAAACTTTCTAAATATGGTCTAGTGCTTAGACTTTCATAGCTTCATATTAATTTTACTTTTCGAAGAGTAATTTTATGGTAGAACATTTATGTACTCCTTGTATAGGTAACATGTTTATTAAAATTTAATACTAAACTTATAGTTGAGCAAACTAAGTTGAGTTGTATAACACTTATAAAAAAACTTTTAGATAGGGCAGTTTCTGTCCTTTTTCGCTATAATTATGAGTATGAGATAGGGGCTATAAAAATCCCTCGTGAAATGCTCCAAAACCTAAATAAAATATGTGGTACAAGCCGTATCTTGTGACTGTTTTGACTTTATCACAAGCACAACTGGAGTTGATGACTGAGGTATACTGCAGGATTTTATTACTAATCACAACTACCTCAAAATGGTCTTGACAGATTGAGGGAAAATAATGTAATCTTATTTTATGATACTATTTTCCTGAAAAAGTACGGAACATAGAATAAAACCAGCGCGACCCCAAATGTTACCTTTAACGCAATTTATCGGCTGCCGGCTAAACTTTCCCCGTTGCTAGTAAACGATGTAAATATAGATTTATAGCCCTATAAGATTAGCGTCTATAACAATATGTTATTTATTTTTACGAGATTAAGGGAGTAAAAGAACAGGTATAATGTTTGTTTAAAACAGATGTTTCTGTTTGGGAATTTTATATACCTACTACCTTTCAGATTGTGACTGACGATATTATATTCGGTTACGTAAATGAAATAGTGTACTTCTGAGTAATTACTTTTTTCCACTATGGAATAAAATACGTATATTTTTTTATTTAGCAAATCCATTTGTGTACCTACTATTTAAAAAATACTGTTACTTTTGACGATAACTTATCTTTTTAAAACATTTTTGCCAACTGAATTTCTTTTATTTTAAAAATAAAAACATCAATTTGAGAGTAACACGTAACTGTTTACGAACACAGCCGAAAATACTATGTTTTTCCCATATAGTGCTTTATTCAGCTTTTATATTCATTCGTCGGGGTCGCCCGGGGGCCAACATTATTGGCATCGACATAACGCGAACGTCCCGCATGTCATTTCGTTGCCTGCAGGCGCAAGAAATTGCATGAAATATACCTATGACACGCATCCAGTTAAACCTGACCCCTACAAACAGTCGGTGCGACATTATACTGTGGACGGAGAACGCAATACTCTTGAATCAAAGGGTCATAATAAATCGGCTATTTTGGTATAGGCTTGTGTGCTTCATGCATCCCTACGGGGCATATTGGACGCAATCTGTGATACCTGACGTGGCGGAGAATTTCATTATAGTCTTTTGACTCGTAATACTGAGTATGAAAAATATTAGATCATACGGTAGACAGCTTGGAACATTTTTGGTGATCAAAGGTATTAAGCATTCAACGACGAATAACACATTCTTCAATTAACGTTAACATGTGCTCAGTTGAAAGTAAAACAATGGGTGGTAGTTAAACAAAAGCCTATACTGACATTTCACATCAAATATGTGTCTACACCCTATAGGGGTACTCTCGAAGAACTTTGGAAACTCTATTAACAGCTTTGCAACTTTAAATAGTCCTATATATTATTTCCGTCCCTTGACTGCTCAAAATGTAGGCATAGTCGTTAATTCGCAGAATGTCGTAAATGTCTGTATATTCGAAATATGTAGGTACTATTAAGATAATTATCTTATGATTATAATCATCTGTATAAAGCAATTATTATCCGAAGATGTGGTTAAAAATAGAAACATAATATATTTCTTAAATGTCTTATAGAGTTTATACAATAATCTTCAAAATATCTAAGAAATTATCTATTATTTTTTTACAACGATTACTAAAAAATATACCTAAATTTATTATTTATTTTTTAGTTGCAAAGCTGTTAATACCGTATGATCTAATATTACTAAAAAATATACCTATATTATTTAGTAATCATTGTAAAACTGACGTTGATTGTTTTCAGGTTGATTGTTACTTTTTTAGATATTAAATGTTGTTTAGTGAATGTTTTGGACAGCGTAAATTGAAAATATACTTGATTGAAGTTGGCGTTTACAAACACTTTCAAATCGAAATCGCAATTTTACTTGTAAAATAAAAAACGTAGAATAAAATAGAGTAACATAGTAAAATGAAAATAAAAATATTTAACTATTCTGTTAGATCTATGTGAAACTATTACAGATTTAGAACTCGGTTGTATTTGAATGGATTCAGGCTTAAAATAGTTCGACTTTTGATCGAAATTTTGAAAATAAATAATTTCAACTAAGTGTCACAAATCTACAATAACATTGAAGAACTTGCACAATTTGATTTTGCATAGTAATCCATATTCCATATATGATAAATAAGTATCCATGATATTTAATGTTATCCCATTGATCTTTACGATATTTTTATTAAATCTTTAGCTACACAAACTGCCTAGATAAGAACAGCATTTTTGTAAGTTCATATTAATTAACGATTTTTATTGGAACGGCTTCAAGTAAAAAGAATTTCTTTTAAATGACACCCACATAAAAGCTTAGAGTATATCTACGCTACATTTCAATTTACATCAAATAGCCTTTAAAAAACTTTTATAGACAGACAAAAAGACGTGGAAATGATAATATACCCATTATATTCATTATTATGTAAAGTTTTATACTTTTAGTATTATGCTGTGAATAAATAATGAAGTAAGTGATTCTATTTTACATAGAATGTTCACGATTATATATTAATATTGTTCTTCCCTTAACGTAAATAACAGAAAATTTTCCGGAATTCGATCGTCTATAATTCGTCACTTGAATAAATTAATCTGGAGAATGTCAAATAACATTATTCTTGTGTAATCAACAAACAAAGCCAGAAAAGCTGAAAGGAAAACTCTCATAAAATTACAGTTCCACAAAGCCGAACTATACACATAACTGGTGGAAAGAAAAGTTAAGAAGGATGTTAACACTTTCGGATCCAGTTGAGAGTAGAATTTAGTAGGCGACGCCAAATGGGTCGAACTTCGCACTCAAGCCCGACGGGACGTAATGACCCAAGTTCTCTGTTTTTCTTGTCCCCGCTTGTTTTACAACGATTTACCGCAAGTCTTGTTTTGTTTTCATTATTGAAATCAAGATTTGTAGAAGTCCGCTGTTGGTAGTAAAAAAAATACAAAAATGATATAGTTTTGTTGCTAAGTTACATTTCTTAAATGCCAATTATTTTTAATACTTCTACTATTATTATTTATCTTTAAATACACGGGTAGTACCAAATTCTAACAAAAATTGGTTTAAAGTGGATACCTGGTATAGTTAGGTTTTGAACAGTGAGCTAGAAAAACGAAATCCCACATCACCTTTTTAAAATATTTTTCATCTCATGTTCCGATTTCCCTTTAACCCTATTTTTTAACAACAAGCAAGTATTTACTGCTGCTTATTATTAAGGGCAACGGCGACAAATAAACATGAAGTGATCGTCAACTCGTTTATCATAAAAAAGATAGGGAAGGTAAACAATATAACTGAAGCTTTGAAAATATATTATTTTAAGTATAGATTTTTCAATAAAGTCACGCTAAGTTTTCATACAATTGATTGGTTATACTTTAGTATGTAAGAAAATAAATAGGCGTATGAGAAAAAGCCAGGTGAATAGAACAATTTTACAAACATAAATATTGTATAACTAAAGCATTCATTAAAATAATTATTATATTCTTTTAAAGAAAATTTTCGAATATTTTGTTTGTCACGTGAAAAAATTTGAAGCCTTAAATTTACATTGACTGAGTTAATCCAAACAGATCACGTAATTCAGTGAAACGGAAAACAATAAATTCATCCTCCCCTCTTTAGCGAGGCAATCACACAAACAACGGTGGCAAATGAGAATTTACAATTCTCTCGAGAGGGCCTAATTGATATGTGACGCAAACTCGCTTTTTAACGATAAGTTGTTACAATTCTCGCCACGAGACATAATGGAAGTAGGAGTGTCCAAAAAATGTTATACAATAACATTAGATATTGTAGGTATATTTGTATTGATTTAAAAATGAATATGTTGGTGTTTATAGCTTCATATATTCTGGAAATCCTTTGAAATTTTTTTTACAATATTGATGAAATAGTAATTGTTTCGATCGTGTCTGTGACGATAACAATACGAAAGTATTAGGTATATATCATTATAACATGGAAATTTTAAATGCTGACACTGTAAAAATTAAACTTTAATCTAACTTTAGTCTATGGAGGAATCGAAGTGGCCCATAGCTCAACGGCTGAGTTCGAATCCTGCTGTGTCACTAATTTTTATCTAATAATAATTTAATTTTTATCATTTCCCCACGTGTTGAATTATGGAATAGCACGAAAATAATATATAAACAACTGTAAAAATTGTTTGAAGTCACTTTTCTACTTAACTTATAACGTAATATTCTATTAGCTTAGCCATCTATTCATATGTTCATATTTTATTCGTAATAAAATATTCACGTTATGAATACATACATCGATGAAATGACATGATGTAGAGCTGGCATCAAAGTATGTTGACTTCAATTTTATAGCGCGTGGAATACTGAAAAGCATCGCAGACAGAGTCGCATAATCCACTAGGTATTCATATCTATACAGTAAACACTCGTGCCATAAAATGCATGGATATGCTCGGGAATTATATCGTAAAACTGATCTACTGAATTCAAATATATTGAATGAATTTTAAATCCAACGCTACGCTAAATTGCATTTCAGTTACGGTCTATATGTTATGATTATTCAGTACTTTTAACGAAAGGGCATATCATATACGAATATTATGATAAATAAGGAAAAACATAGGAGCCTAGTAGCATACGAGGAGTTGTGAGCTAATATTAAGAACTGTTCGAACGCCCCGATTATTAATAATTAATTATGTTTTATAGGTACGTTGATTTTAAAACAGTCCAATTCAATTTTTATCCACAGTTTCCACTTTTGCCCCTTACTACACTTAGTCATCAATTAAAAATGTATATAACACTTCAAAGTATTTCAATGATATTAAAACGTGGAAAAAAATACATTCTGTGACAAAAAAAAATCTGAATTAAAACTCGCTAACTTTATACACAAAACATTGGGTTGTAAACGGTTGATTCAAACGAACTTAACGTTTCATTTAAATAACATTAATTCAAATTAAAAAAAACTAGTCCTGAAATATTGGTGGTGTATAATTGACACAAAATTGTTACAGCCATTAGTGTAAAAGCATAACGATATCATCGTTAGCTCTTCAAAAACGAGTAATTGATAGACATGAATAGCGTCGACACCGCGTATTTCGTTACTCCTGATGTTTTAGTGTGTAGATTTAACCTTTTTTTTCAGTGTTTATCAATTTGTTATATTTAATTACATTTACTTTAATAATTTCATCTCCATTAACGCGCTAAGTGTATTTATAATGTATAGATCGATTTGTTTGTTAAGCACTAAGACTTCATGAATAGACAACAGCAGTTTTGGTCTAGTAAGAGGTATTTCAATATTAACAGGCTTATCAATAATTCATCTAAAGACTGAACTAAGTACACTATTTATTTATTGACGCTGCAAGTGGTCCGTCGACGTTGTTAGGAGCTTATGCCTGCGGATTCAATGTGATCCTTTTCAGTAAGCTGAGCCCGCAATCGATACGGTTATCGGTACTTGAGTAAACTTGTAACGTCTTTTAGACGCCGCTGTTAAATATTTTATAGACCTTTCTCCCCGAAAATCAATTCAAGACAAAGAACTTGAAAGAAAGGGTCGCTTATCTACCGACGCCAGCTGCGCTGAGACAACGGTGTGATTTTATTAAAATTATTCATTTTAAATCCCTTCAACAGTATTGTTTCAGGTATATTAAAATTTATGGGTTTTCTAAAAATGGTCGTTCTTTTTTTTCAAATTAAATTCGTATTAATTTCTTTAATGGTTTTATAAATACGAATAGGATTTAAAATTGCACGTAAAACTCGCAAGCAAGAGAGTGTAGCATAATATATAATATATTATGCTACACTCTCTTGCTTGCGACTTCATCCACGCCTGTCAATCCAAGGTATAAAAGCCAGCACTGAAATTTCAGCTAAATCAGTTCAGCCGTAAAAGAGTAACAAATATCCAAGAATCCAAAGTTACAAACTTTTCCTTTGATATTATAATTTTACTAATTGTAAGACTAAGGGCGAAAATGAAAAATAAACATGCGTCGTGGTTTAAAAAATTATTTCTCATTAAGAACATACAATATTCCATTAAATGAGATATTTTACATAATTTAATTTAATTTAATCGACATTTCAGTACAGTAGTAACAACGTTTCCTTACGTTAAAAATCAATTTATGTTTATTCTATGTATTGACGAAGAAAAATGAATATGGATATGGAGTGTTCCATTGGAAAAATCCATATATGCCAGTATATTTGGTGCCGAGGGATGAAGATATATTTCTTTCGGACACTTTTGCAAAGTCACCACATCATTGCGGTAAAGGAAAGAACTATAAATTTGATTGATAGTACGGTTCAGTCTAGGTTAATATGAGGGAACTCGGCTTTTATCCTCTACGCTTTGTATTGTTAAGTATAATATGTAAGCCAGTGTAATTACAAGCAAAAAGCTTTAACTATACATCCCATGACACTGCATTGACATAATGGGATATAGCCTTTGTCATAATATAATGGCAACATCAATAGAGTAGGTACCAATTAGAACATCATTCAACAATTTTCCCATTTTTTTTCCTATCAATTCCAATCGTTTCAATGATTCATTGAAAATTTAAAACAAAAACCTGTTTTTAATATCTTGTGATATATGTGTTATGTTATGGATAAACATTATTTAAAAGCATACTAACAACTAAACAATTCATTGTAACAAATAAAATAATACTACCATTACGTTTTAAAATGATCCTTTAGACTCATATTTAATGCTCCGACTCTATACTTTTATTCTAAAATGAAATATTTTACCTGGCACAGAAACGTTTTCTCCAACTTCATAGTTTTTATGCAAAGTAAACCGTAGATCTATTTGAATTACAAAGGCATTGTAAAACAAATAATATTGATAGCAGGGAGATAGTGTTAGACTGTATTATGAGAGGCGAGGTGAATTGACGCCCTCCCCCTTTGCCACTTACGCACCTACGAAAACGTAGAGCACAGAAAAAGGGCCGTAAACTGACTTAAAGTGGCGAATTAATTGAATATGCGAAGATAAAACGTAACTATTAAACAGTAGTAAAATTAGAGCATATTCTGTTTCATTAAAAATTAAACTACAATAAACGTTTACAAATAAATAGTTAAATACACTATTTCTGAATTAATTTATTTGCTATTTATACGTAAGATGTATTATACAATTTTATGATTTTATGTGCAGTTAAAGAAAATTATAGATAAAGCGTTAGTTAAGAGTTTACAAAAAGAGCTTTTATACATCAGTTACGCGATATCAGACATTGCCGCATCCATTACATTCCTACATTCAAGCGGAAAAGTCATTGGGGAAATTCGTAGGGTGCGTCGCACCGGCGTATTTTCAGTCTCAGTGCCGTTTGCGCTCAGGACGCGAGAGGGCGCCGTAAGCGTCGACCGCTACCACGTGACTTGTTGCACGTCGCGACGCTCCATAATATGCGATCATATAACGCGACGCGATGAGACATGTAGCTAACGCGTCATCCTAACATGCGACATGCATTTTATACTAAAACCTATCTATAAACACGCGAAATTACTTATGATACTAACCTTTGTATTCACCATACTTCTCGCCGGACTTTTACTTCGAACTAAAATAAAACAACACGCAAATATAAAACCTATTACCGACTCGAAGTACATTGAATGGGAGCCTGTGATAAATGAAACCGCAACGGAGCCGGGAAAGACGAGAAGAAAAGAATACCTGTACCGGCTTTTGACAAATACGACCCGTTCGCTCATACAAATGGAAATAAAAGCTAGGAGACTCGAGGAAAATATGCGTAGGATTAAGGAGAAGACTACAGATTTATTGTGGAAGAATAAGGATAAAGCGCTGTGGCACATACTATTTAAGAATATTAGCAGACATATTTCGATCCGGCACGAGTTTCATCAGTATTCCAGTTTGCGGCGAATTTTGCAAGATACGAACTCCCATACGCATAAACATAAGTTGGGTAGACGGAAAGTGGTTACGCGTTAACGTAAAACATGTGAAAATTTAAGTATATACTATATAGTATAAGTGATAAGTATTATGTTACAATTTATAAGACTACAAACAATACATTGACAATAAACATTCGCATACGAGAAGCAGTTTAAAGACTGAATGAAGTTGTGTAGCAAAGTTTCCGAAGCACGTATGTACGATGTGTCTTAGTTTTTCGTTGAATAGTATTTTTGCAGTACGTCTTTGAGTTTACAAGTTCTAACAATAAGACGCTTTTTGAATGTATAATGGTATATTGTATTCAAGTTGTGTAGAGAAGACAGTGACAATTTATTTTACAGGAAATTAAAATGTCTTGATGAAAGTAAAAAAAATAATACTTTTATTTACGTTATTCGTATGATATACCCACTTTTTACAATATTTCTATACATTTTTTTTAATATTAGCCGTTTGGCATTACATTTAAGCCACTTAAGGCGATGATGTTAAGCAAGAGGCCAGCAAACGCCTACAGAAATGAAATAGCAATAACAAACTTATATTTTTCAAAGGCACGTTAAAATAAAACAAGAGTAATTTATTATCTTTTATTATTCACAAAATTATTTTTAACCGATTGTATCACTTTACTTTTTATAACAATATATTTTACGGAAATATTCAAAATAACATTTTATTATCTGTTATCATTATTTCCCGCCAACTCGAAAAGAGCAATGACCTTTGTAGTAGTGGTTCTGTCATCGTACTGACGCCATTTCCATGAATTTAACTGATAGGAGAAACAAATTTAAATTAACTGGCGTTTTAAATAGAATTTAACGAAAATAATAATAAGAAAATATATTTTGTTTACAGACAAATAAGCCATATAGATAATTTCGCCAAGCAACTTATTTATGGCAAGAAATTGACATGAGACAACAGTATTGACAGGCATAGCTACGAAAGAGATAGATATAGTTATCGAAAAGATATTTTACATTTACTGTTGACTGTTGTTGATCTTACATACTTGTTTGCATGTAGTGTCAGCTGCCAACGCGCATGATCCGGTTGTTTTGTACTTACAAGTGTTGGAATTGAATTCGTTGTTTTAGGAAATGTCTTGTTGTAAGTTGATTTTTTTCTGTTTTAATTGTTTATTTTTCACTATTGATTACGAATCATTATTGATTGTGTTTAATACGCTAATTATAACTGTGCACAGTGTACTGTTTACAAACACTAGATGAATAGTAATAGCATAGCATCAGTCGGCATAGACAAATAGATAAACAAAGTAAACATAATTATCTATTACATTACTGTTTGTGTCGTAATTGTATCTACTTTAGAATTTTGTATATTTTTCGACGAAGACTTCATTAGCATTTGTTTTACATATTCTTATATCTTATTGCATTTACAGCATACCCACCTTAAAGTAAGAGGAAGTTGTCGCTGAACATTTCATATTTTGCCCAACCTTATGGGTAGAAATATACATTTTTTTTACTTCAGTAACTTTATGTAAGTTGCGATTTGTTTTTAATCTGATAAAACTTTTGTTTTCACTTCTTATTTTAAGACGTCAAGTATTCTGTTATTCAAATACGAAGATAGGTCACAGCGATGTATTTTTTACCATTCTTACGCGTCAATATTTAATTCAATGAGTTGATATATTAAAACCATTGATTAAAATAGTAATTTATTTAAAAACTGCAACATCAGCAATTTATAATATTATATTTTATAGTTTGTTTGTCTGAACTCAGATTGTGCAAATCGTAAGAATTACCAAATAAGATTTGAAAAAAATATTTTTGCGTTAGATATTCCGTTTACTAAGGAAGATCAAAAACAACATCCCATAATTATAACTAGTCACATAGAACGTATGGAAATTAACAGCTAAATATACCCAATTTTAGATGAAAAATCTTTGGCCTCATATTAAAATCTATCGAAAAAATCAATTTATTTATTGATAGTTCCAAAACGTTTTGACAACACCAATGCGTTGTCGTGTGTCATAGTGCACTATACTAGTGCATGTGCAAGGTGGGCATGAGTTTATACGTCGCGACGTGTTCACAGTCTTTATAGTGGACTGCGAAGACTTTGAAAAGTCTGTAGTCTTCTGTCCATCGAAATATAATTCATATAAACTTTTCCTATTTTTATCACATTACACGAAAGACGAAAAGGTCTATAAAAACGTCCCTAACAACGGCTTAATTTTGTGACGAGCAAATGATAATTTCAATAACGTTTTATTTATACTCGTTATAAATAATATTATCAAAGTTCTTTTAATTTAGTTGTATCGATTTTATCTTATTACAAACAAAAGTACACAAAAAGAAATGGTAAGCCCAACGTCATATTAATTAAAAAATATTTCTCAACTCTTTTTGAGGTAATTAATACCTTCTATCATAGTTTATTTTTTTTATGAATGACTGACAACTAAATGAATGACGAATTTCTAGAATCATCTCTGTCGAGGTATAAAATGTTTCATAAATATTTTGTTTAAAGCTGATAACGCACATATGTATATAAATAACTTCGTATTCTAAGCTATCAACAATGCTCTATGATTTTGTATTTTATGACTTTGTCTGGTCACTAATCTACCTGATATCCTGATAATAACCTGACCGCTTATTGTTGTATGTTGCTATCAGAAAAGCTTAACCAGCGTTGCCAAGTTAATAATTATATATTAATACGTGAAGGAAAAACTTCGGTTGCGATAATTCGGCGAACGGTGGAGTATGAAATTTGGCATAGTTAGTTAACGTTTAATATGGAGGAGAATTTATAACGTAAAGACGTTTTAAATTTAATTCGCATTAAATTAATTATGTGAAATAAGATATTCTCACACATCGGCACTACTACATGGTAATCTTTTTAATAACACTATCAGTCACAATATTGCCAAATATCAAGGTGTCAAATAAAAATATTAATAAAAATGGCCTAACTAAAAAGTTTTAAATTAAACTCTAGTTTCTAGTATAAAATAAAAGTGAATAGGGCATTAAGGGGAATGGGAAATATGATGAACAGGAAAGATAACAAAAACACATACAAAATTTTTTCAAATTCCCGCTTCGATCTGCGAGTCGTAAAAATACTTTTTGCCAAGAAAGCAGTTTATTATCAACTTTAGAAAGTGACGTTCCTTTAAACATTTTTCTAGCTTCTAAAGATTAAAATTATTTTCAATCATAATCTAAATATATTTCATTGTTTATATATTTAGACTATTTACATTTGTGCATTATTTAAACTTAATATTTATGAAATACATATTTATAATATTAATCATTATTAGTAATATATATATTAATCATTAATTAAAAATTGAACCTAGACAGATATTATTAGTGCAGTTTAGCCTATTTAAATAATTATAATAACATTATCTATATATATTTAAAAAAATATACGCTATCAAAATAAAAAATATAATACACATAAAATGTTGTAAAAATTAATATATACTTTTCTTATTTTGCTAACTAGCAATTAGTTAAATGAACCAAAAAAGACATTTATTTTAAAATGAGACGAAAAAAATCTTCAGAACTCTACACGTGAGTACGCCCTGCTGAAACGTTTTCAGTTCTCTCGTAGAAGATATTAATGAAAAAAAAAATCTTTTATACTTAGTTATTGAAGTACTCTTCTTTGTCGTTAAATTCTCAGACCTCAAACAAATTATAAATGAACGGCGAATTCATGCAAGTTTCGTCTCCAGACACGGGACTTTGAAGATCTTTTGAATGAACTCGTTCAAACATTTATTCTACTTGTTTACAAAAATTGCTTTAGAGCTAGCAAGAAGTTATTATAGAGTACCTGGCGAGCGTGTCGTGACTTTGTAAGGTAAGGTAAGGTCAAATCAGAATTTTATCTTGAACGATTTAAAGATTATAATACGAAGTTGTTTTTGCGCGAATAATAAAAATATTTAATAATCATAACTGTTATAATATATTGTAGGTTCTGTGGAAATATGTATGAAGAAATAGGTTATTGATACAACAAAGAAGGTAATTATTGCTTTACAGTATGAAGACAATTGAAAAATAGGTAGGGACAATTATTAAAAACCTAATGTCATTCCGCATAATTGTTAATTTTAATTATATTATTAGTTTCATAGTTCTAAATGCTTTAATAAAATTATATATAATTATTCTAAAAATATCTAAAATACATGTTGTAAAGTGTAATGTTATTTATGTGCTAAATAAAGAACCTGATACAGCAAACAATGGCACTTAATGAGATTATGCCAAACAAAGGAGTAATTTATATGCAAGCATTACCTCACGTGATTACTAAATTGCAAGGGGTTGGTATCCCTCACTGTCGTTTTAACAAATCCGGCGCTTATTTAGCGCTATGTAGCTTGAATCTTCTTACTTCCAACGTAAAATAAAACAAAAGTGCTGAAAATATTATGTTATACCAAATGCCCGAGGAAATATTGAAATAAAAAAGAAAACAAGTAATTGATTTATTTTTTTATTTGTGCCTTTAAAAAATATTATTTCAAATATCTGACGAAGGAATCAAAATCGTTTAAAATTTAATTGTGACACTTTGCATAAAATGGACGATTTTTTTAGTTTATACAATTAGACTTTCTTCTGTCTGTCATAGTTCTGTTTTTAACCCCTGACCAAAAAGGAGGGGGTGTTATAAGTTTGACCGCCATGTTTGTCTGTGTGTCTGTGTGTCTGTGTATCTGTGTGTCTGTCTGTGGCACCGTAGCGCCTAAACAGTAGAACCGATTTGAATCTAGTTTTTTTTATATGAAAGAGTGTTTTCTAGCGGTGGTTCTTATATATGTTATATCAAAACCGGTCCAACTTTTCGAGATTATCGTGCAATATGTGGATGTAGTTATTTCGGGTGGAATTTTGCTACTCAATTTTAAAACAGATATCTTCGATCAATTGAGCTAAAATTTTGCATACATATTTAGTTTGGATGACAATGTACGATAAAATGCGTGACGTCATTCTAAATTTAATATGGCGGACCATCCAAGCTAGCAGAATAGTTATATTTATTGCATTTTCACAATATGGGTATCAAATGAAAGGGCTTCTTGAGAGAAACTCGAAAAGTAACATGACGTCATTCTAAACCTAAGACGGCAGACTGTCCCAGGTGATAGAATAATTATTTTGATGCATATCTACAGTATAGGTATCAAATGAAAGGGCTTATTGCTAGTAGCTCGATCGTGTTTTTGTGTGTGTAGATAGAAAATAGAAACACCACTACCTATTACTCCTGTGGTATGGAATACGATGTCGGGGGCTTAATAAAATTTTCAAATTTACTCTTGTATCACATGGTTTTTGTGTCGTTGTCTGTATACCTTAGCCCCTAAATGAAATGATATTAAATGTAATATTTTATACGATTGTTAATTTTCTTAAACAAAAAATTAATTTTAGATAGGTAGGTAGGAAACTGTGTAAGTTTCTTTTTTTTTTTACAAATGCAAAACAAACAAACGTTTATTCATACTAGTGTCATCCAAACATATTCAATTATCACCCAGGGTGAATAAATTACACTAGACGTAGGTACCGCTATATTTGGTGCAATTTTATCAATCTTTACTCCCCCAATGTTTATATAACCCTCGATAATGCTTCACAAATAAAATGATATTTCAACAAATATTGACAGTTATTGAAGGTGACAGACCGCTATTTGCGCAAAGAAACTCATTTTAAAAATAAATTACGAATCTTACGGCGTATTATATTCTTATGAACAGAGATCCTACTAGATTTCGATTTTATTAATATTTAATGCAATGGAAACGGCAATCAATAAATGCAAAAATCGTAGGGAAGTACATACGAATTCACTTGAACTTCTGTAAACGTTATATCGACGGTTGAAAGGCTATTTGGTCTAAGCGCCATTTTATTGACATATATTTTTATACATATTTGGAATCGCTTAGATGAAATAGACTTTCAACCGTCAATATGTATTTTGAAGAGGAATCACATACTATTGAAAAATTTCATTATGGTATCAGAGTTTTTGTTAAAAAATCTATTTATCAAAATCAATGATTTGTACAAAGATGATTTATAACACGAATTAAAAATACATATAATTAAAATAAATCGTGTCATTAAAACAAATCACTCCATCCCTCGTACTATACTCATAAGAACCGATTAGAAATTATAAAAATGAGCGATTATATCATAACTGTATTTACTTAACGCATAGAAAACGCACTGTAAATAATTTGATACATCTTTATAGTATTAATCGACTGGTTTCATTATAATTCAACTGTAACCATTAGAAGCCCTAAGAGAAACACAAATTCCATTTTAAAATTCCCACACCACATTCTCCTAACAATAATAATTTATTATCCGCAGGTAAACTCGGACCGGGATACGCATCCCCACTCGACGCATTTAGGAACGGCCCCAGGGAAGGGTTGCTTTACGTGGTGTGCGTTCAACCAGACCTGAGTAAGGAGGACTACCTCGCAACTGTTGATGTGGACCCCAACTCGCCCACATACAGCCAGGTTTAAACTTTTAACATGTGTACATATTGATCT